>JADAQX010000110.1:0-92112 GCA_015476325.1 Cardiosporidium cionae | reverse complement strand
AGTGTTGATTGCATTCTGCATCACGGTACCCAGCCAATCGAAGTAAAAAAAGATTACAAGCGAATAAAATAGAACTATCCGTAGTTTACATACTTTAATATAAAAGCATTGGTGTAGTGAGTTTGAGGCTATACGAAACTTTGCACGAACAGAAATTTGAATTAAAAAAGGCTGAGAATGAAAAGCTGTTCGCTGCAACAAGGTGTCAACAGAATAACTGGTTTCCAGTGAGACAAATCAAACCACATCCAGACAAGTAGACAAAGATTAATGATGAGGAGAATAAAATTGAACCTACTGCTGAGGTGTCCCCTTTTTCAAAGAAATGGTAATTCGGTAGGCAATAAATCCCTCAAGTTACCGGCTGCAAATTATCACTGCGTTTGTTTACTCTCTTTACATTACAAGCTTACTAATTAAAAATAGGAGCGACCAATAAATGAAGAAAATAGGGCGAGTAGATATCGCCATCGGTCTATTAAGTTGCTTGAAGCTTAGTTTACGCTAACATTATGCGCGAAACCACAGTTCTGTAACTCTTCACCCATTGAGAGAACTTGCTGACTAAATCGGATGACTTTTTGATGTGAAAAATTCCAGCTTAATTATTCCTGAAAGTCTTTCCTTTCACTGTTTCTCATACACTTCCTCACTGTATATACGCGTCTGCTGGGCTCTTAACAATTTGCCCACTACTTGGGGATTCACTCTCATGGCTATTAAGCAGAGCTCTGCGGCCTAAATGACACTATTAGTTAATAAAATATTCGTGAAGTTTTCTGCATCATGTTCTCAACAGATTAAGTCTGGAAATAAAAAAGTAGCATCGCTCTGTCGTGTCACTGTGAAAACTTGCTTTCTAAGAATAGAATAATCGGTAAGTTTTCTTACTTGCAGAAAACTTAGGCACCTTAGTGTGGTAAGCTTACAAATTATACTTGTTGTAATCTCATTAACTTCCTCAATAGTTTAAGCTTGGCGGAATCGAGTGATTCCCTGACGTTGCCTTTTTAAGTTGGGCGACAACTGTAATTCAACTTGCGACTTAGTCGCGAAATGACTTAGGATTAAATCCCGAAAAAAGTTAAAATAAAGACATGAATAATTCATACATTAGTATAAATCATTCGATGAAAATAGACCGCAAAGATACAAACAAGAAGATCTAAACGAAGTTAAAATTCTTGATTGTAGTTGTAAAATAAAGGTAGAGTTAATTTGTAGTCAATTTAGAAGCAGATTGAACAACAGGAAATGTTACCCTGGATCGTCTTAATCATTCAGGGGGAATCTGAAAAGTCATAACCTGAAGAAAGTAGTCTTAAATAACATAAAATATAACAAAAGCATAAAACAAAACAATCAAGGCAAGAAAAAGTTACTCATAAACATAACTGAACTCACTCGGCCAGTCATTACAGCTGTTGCCGTAAGTTCTTTAACAGCAGTAGGGACGAAGGGTATTATATTCTTGTCCTAACTTACTATTCTTAACCTGTATTACGCATACGCAGTACAAATAAGTCGCCTAACCGTTTACATTGTCATTGCAAAGTTAACGATATTGAATTGTACTCGTTAACTTGAAACCTTTAATTGTTTAAATATATGCGTCCAAATATAATTAAATACAATTATTTAATCACAGAAACTTCCTAAAGTACTTGATATATCATTTGGATACTTTAGTTAGTTTTTTTACGACGTAATTTCATGCCCTGGTTGTATTTCTACAACATTTAATGGACATTTCAATGTTAACTTGCGAGGCTCCCCTTAAATTGTGTACTCTAGGGATCCCTAGTTTCTCGTTGGGGCCCGAAAGCTTTAAGTCTTCGTGCTTCCGGACTCGATACGAGGGTAGCCTGGGCTCCATTTGACATACCCGAGTCTTCTGGGGTGAACTTTTGAGTGATAACTTCGTCCTCAAAAGCTCATCGTAACTCGACATTGCATGCAGAGAATCTAAACCTTTGAGTTTAGATTTAGTTTTACATTAGAAACCTTTCTTATCGTTAAAAATTAGCTCATACAGTTTTTGGGTGAACAAAATCTATTCAGTGTCCGTGTAGAACGGGCACTTTCGTCATTGGCGTAGCAAGTTTACGCAATTTAAATGCTCAATAAACAACTAAAATAGCTGCAAGATGCTTTATGGAGCTACTGGAGTTTGTAGGACGAGGTTTCAGAAAGTTCGATATTTTTCATGAAGAAAATATAAGTGACCAACCGGCACCAGAACAAAAATGTCAAAATTGCTCCCCGAGAGGATAAACGTCGTATATAACAGAGTCCTAGAGACACCCCTGAGTACTTTAGCAATTAAATTACGTCTTGTGCTGCAAGACCAGAGGCATTTTCGGAAATGTCAAAAATGACGGCGAAAAGGCAAGTTGAGCTGTAAGCAAAAAATTGCAAAAAATGGCAAAAATGTAAAATGAGCTATCAACTTCACCAAATGATTATAGACATAAAAGATGTACCAAACCAAAAGATTATGATTGTGAAATGACGAATGAAGGTTCCTGGAATTAAAATGTACCTAAAATGACATCATGAGTGAACTTGTGCACGAGACTAAAGTTCATATTTCGCAAATTGTACAGCATGGAAGTAGGTATGCGTAAGGGAAACGTATGTAAACAATATGAATGACTAACCTATAAGGTTATTTCGCTGGATAAGAGCCGCTAAGGGCCTTACAGACATTCCTGCATTTTCCGCTGTAAACAGTCCAAACCAAAGTTGGCATGTATCAAAAATCAACGAAAACATGACGAAATTGAGCCAATATTTCTCTAGCAACAATGATATGTAACGTAAAATACGTGCAGAAAGGTAAACGTATGTAACTAACCGCTTTTGGCGAGAAGGAGGAACACCGACTCCTTCATATCGCCAAATCAATGATTATCGGGAAGAGATGCGGAAAGTTTAGCGACGAAAGTCCCACACATCTCGCTGAAAACACAGGAGACTTGTTAATTTACTATTTAAGACATTTCTATCGTAAAATAAATAGGAAAAATGTCTTAAATATTGAAAAAGATGCAAGTTTACACTCATTCATTTGTTGTTTATTTACTTTTTGTATCAAAGTTAATTGCAAATGATAACCAATGAAAGTTACCAATTTTGCCAACTTTTGCGACAATACAATTTGGGTAATTGAATCATTTCTTCGTGCCATTTAAAGTTACTATGGCAACTTTAAATACTTCAGGCTTCACTTGAAGCCATTCTTCTTGCCTTATTTTTGTTTGATTCGCCTCTAATCGACTTCTATGTCTCGATTTACGCCATTTCATATGGCACTTTTGGGTTTGTCATTTATTGTCGCTTCACAATATCCATCATATTGTTAATACTTCGTCATGTATTTTGGTATTACTATTCAGGCTTCACTTAAAATCATTATTAGCCTTAAAAAAACGTTACTGTGGTATCCTTTGTCTTCATCTCGACACATTATTATACTTTCGTCATTATTGTCGTCTTCAACTCGCTGTTTTCTTGTCACTCTCTTTTAGAGCGTTATTTCGTCATTTATCCTTGTGTATTCGTATTCATATAACTCAGGTTTCACTTGAAGCCATTATCTCTTTATTTATTCGTCTTTAGAACGCATATAGGTTCTCAGTAACATACAATTATTACGCTCATAATGAAATTATTTCAGCCATAAGTATTACTTTCGTGCTTCTTATATAATTTCCGTTCGACACAAAGTAACCCAACCTTATAATGTCATTTATGATATTTCTTTGCCCCTTACAATACTTCCTACGAATTATTTCACTTCCCAATATTATTATAATCTTGTCTATTTGCCCTGCAGTGGCGCCTAAACTTCCTTGCAACTCCATTGATACGTTAATTAATTCGAATTTAGCATTACCTGAGTCAACAAATCCACTCATAATTGCATATCTGTCCTATTATTCACTATAATTTAGCTACTTAGGGTCTAGATAAGTAGAAATAGGTCTTTTTCTTCATCGTCTTAATTAATAACATTCTGTGGGATTTTATATTTTAGCCATTAATACGAATTTATAAGGAATTTTCGTCTGCTATTAATAGTCTTTCGTGCATTTAAATGTAAAAATAAGTTTGTGGAGTGCTGATCTCCACAGTGCGCCAAAGTATGTATTACGGTGCAATTACCCTATGAGATTACAAGGGCTTTTGAATCAAGATTTGTTTGTTTTGACAAGTCTACAATTCAATGTAAAATAAGTTAATTCGTGTCCATAAACAAAATATAGCACGATGAAATAGTAAGGAAACATCCCTTTGTAAAATTTATTGCGTGTAATCGCAATTAAAGCAGCATTTACTCTCTCCAATATAAGTGACAAAATATTGTCGTTGCAAACAATATAAACTGCAACCAAAAGTTCTACATAATTAAAACTTTTATCTAGAAAGAGTTAGAAGCTCAAATTATTCCTGAATAAATTGAGATAATGAGTTCTAACATATTTTAAAATAATTTCTGTAGCATTTTGCTTCTGAAAAGAGTTAGAATTAATTCTTCGAGTTGGTATACGCCAACTAATAGCTATATTGTTAGATTAATCACTCGGGCCAAGCCGAGGAATGCCACTACTTATACAGCGACCTTTAGCGGATGCTAGAGTTGAGGTTAAATGTTGTAGAAGTTTTTACTTTAGACCCAGTAGAAACTAAGGTGTATATATTAAGTAAAATTGCTAGTTGCTATTACGCAACTGCAATTTTTAATCGAACTTCTAAAGTTCTAAAGAAGCTTGAGAGGTAACTTAAGTTACTTAACGCACCTGTCAACCGATCTACGGCAGTTAGCACTGCGGGAGGTTGTACAGACAGATATAATTGAATGCATAAAATTTTTCCTTCTTCATCTCGTGAAAAATTTTATGTTTTTGTTTATTTTTCTTTAAGTTTTCCTAGGGTTTTTCGGATGATTTATCCCTAGTTTTCTTAAACATTAAGCCTTCCCAAACCTACCTATTTGGGTTTTAAACTTTCTGTCACCAAGCAACTTATAAATAATTTGCTGAAACTATACTGCTGCTGTCGTTGTAGATTATTTGTCGAATATTGTTGTCAATATTTATTGTTGTGAAAATTAGTTATTGTCCCAATACAGAGGATTACCTGTGTCTTAACTAGTTCAAGAAATAAGATACTTACGAGCTGTTTTAACTTACGTAGGCGCGGGTCTTTACAACGTGTTAATGAAGACCACATGATGCTGCATTTGAGAAAATACAAAAACGTAATAGATTTAAAATTCCATGGTAGCCTTTTACTGCCATAGAGCATTGCAAAATAATAATAGCAGTAATTGCTGCAAACAACTTTACATAGTAAATTACTATGAAATGCCTACAAAAGATTTGTAGCAATGAATGAATGCTTCTTGCAATTTGTTAGCTGTTAATTTGCGTATATTTTAAGATTTTAAACTTCATCGCATGCACTAATATCAACATATTACCTTAACACTGCAAGTAATTGAACAAATTGGCTTGATTGTAACAGTGGTACCGCGACAGAGTGAAAGTTCAGTTAGCTGAAAACCTACCATTTAGTGAAAATTCTAAAACTACACCCACGATCATTACGCCACCGCTTCTCTCCGAATTGTTCTAACACGCCAAGATATTTCCTAGCTTTAGAAAATGGCCCAAAATTTTCATTTTCTTCAGCTTTAAGCGCCTTGTACAGAATTACAACCAGCAGGCAATACTAATTATTGCGGTGTAATGCCAAGGAATTGCAAGATTGTTTAGCCATGCAAGCCCTAACCACATTCAATGTAAGTCCGGATAGGTCGGTGAGTTTTTATCGCGTCATAAGCCAGTAAATTAGGTTGGCATTCCATGCGTCCTATCAATTCTTGAAAGGGCAAAATTTGAAATCAATACTATCCGTCCGCAACTACTTTTTGCGTTTTCACAAGACGCTCTATCCATAATGGCGCATTCTCTGCAGGTTGAGAAAATCAGTCCATCTTGCCTGGATAAGGAAGAAAGTTTTTCAAGTCACTCCACATGCTGTTGCTATTCGAGCTCATAATGCTTTTGTTGTCCATGCTGTAGTTACTGCCTGCTAAAAATGGAAACGTGGCAAATAAATGCGGCCTCGGGAGCGGCCTCTACAATAGTGTAGTTAGTCTATCTACATGTTGAGTGATTGGTTAGATTCAACCGCAAAAAATCATTTGATGTCTATTTTTTTCCTTACGAAAAAAGTATTTGTCAGTTATCACTAATACATTGTTTTAATTTGATTTGCAAAGAGTGCCCACACAATTTCTGTACTCAACTCTATCCATGAAACTTCTCATATCTAGTATAGAAATTAGTCTGAAGAACGTGGGCACCATGTGCTATGAAGCTTTTCTTGCGACAGCTCCTGCTCTTATTCGCTTGTCATGGTTGGAGGGATAAACACTCTTGGGCTGAGCCGCAGCAGTTAAGGAATTGGGTTAAGTGAAATAAGGCATGAATTTTGCAATTGAATTTCTTACCAGTAAACTGTGGTGGTTGCCGTATGATGAAACGCCTGGCTTATCTCCTTTCTTTCAATTGCCACATAGCCGCATGCAATCTTTTTTTGCTCCCATTTTTCCTTGTATCGAGCATCTAAAATTAAACTTCTCCAGAAGTGAAAATCGCAAGGCTTAAAAACATTAGCTTTGGTTTTAAGGAAATTGTCTTGAAAAGCAGGAATAAACTCTTCCACATAGTACGGTTGACTATTCCTGTAATATTTTGGCCTTGCATTTGGCTGCAATAGATGTAACATGTAATAATGGAAAAAGAGCATGAGGAGTTATTGCTTTCTACCCCACTAAGTGGTGTTATTGGTCGCATTCCAAATAAGATTTTAGAATATGGTGATTTTGTGACGTTATATGGAGGTTATGAGCAAATGTGCGTTGCCACGTTGGAAGAAGGACGTGTTAGCAGCTTCAAAATGGGAAATTTTCGCCATTCTGATATCGTGGGTAAACGCGTCGGAACAAAGGTAGGCTGATTGTACTATTTGTTTCCCTACTGTCTCTACTGTCACATGAGGCAATGCGCAAATAATTTATGAGTAAGACCCTTTGTTTTACATATTTGCACAGATTTATGATTCGAAAACGTCTCGATGGGTTGCGGTTTTGCATCCAACTGCAGAGTTGATAACACTCTCAGTTCCCCACCATACCCAAATTTTGGTAATATCATAATGAAGCAAAATGTTTTTTGTGAAAGCGTATTGTAAATTTTTGGACCAAATTGAATCAGTGCACAAGATATCAATTACTATTATCTTACATAAATGTAACTACGCTTGAAACTTAACCATTTTTTGAATGAACTTTCATATTATCTGAGCGATTTCTACAAGTTGATTTGTAGTCGTTTGTTTTGTTGAAAGGAAAAATTCCACGTATCTTCATAAAGAGGGGAAATGAGTTTAATTATTAGAAAAGTAATATCTATTTCCCCGTTGATCACATTTGGTGCTTTCCAAATGCTTTTTAATGGTTAAAAAGATGGCATTATTTTATCTTACGGAAGATTTATTCTGTTTTATTTACCCTGTTAGTATCATGCAGATATATCAGTAATATTGATGCTTTTGAATGCTATACCTGGAAAATTTATTGTAGAATCAGGTAAAATGCATCTCTTGGTTTTTCTGAATTGCACGGATTTGTTGGCAGAAAAGAAATTGCTGTGCAGTGTCTTGAAATTTGTCAGACTGCCAAAAAATAGATACTTGAAGTGTTGTTTTTTCTGATTTATTTTTCCTTATGATTTTGATTCTCTTATAATATTTGAATGACGGTATCTTTACAGTATAAGAGTTTCTTGCTCATATCCACTTTGAGCTGAGAATTCTAGAAAATGTTGTAGGTTTGTTATAATGTTTTTCTATTAATTCTTGCTTATTTTTGCGTGTAATATGCTTGCTCTAAAGGCCACCGGCTACACGGTTTTTAATTTAAAAAAGCCTGCATGGTAAAAGTGTGTGTATAATCTTTTTACATTGTGTTCAATAATTGCTATAAATGCATTGAGCTACAATTTATAGAAAAGACTAATTTAATAGCTTATTCAACTTTCAACATAAAGCTACAGTATTATATAGATTGAAGCTTCACATTTGTACTAATTTAAGCAGTTTATGTTATAGTTGGGTAGCTTTTACTATATTTTGCCATTATACTCTAATTGGTATCAAATTTTTCTGTATCCAATGTTTGCATTTTTACCGTTTCTAGTTACTGAAAAAGCTCAATTTTCATTTTTCACGATGTTGATTTTGTTAGAGCTTTAGCGTCGGTTTTACTCTGCGGTTGTTAATTTATTGTACAGAAAAACCTCTTCTTATTTTATGAATGGATTGCTATAGGTACCGGAAGTGGATCTCTTTCGACGAGTATTGCTCGTGCCATTGCCCCAAGTGGCCATCTCTACACGTACGACTGCCATGATGAACGCTGCAAGCGTGCAAGGTTTGTGATATAATGCTTTTTGAATGAGATTTATTAAGCAAATTAGCTATTTTATGAGGCATTTTTATGTAAGCATTTTTGTAAGTTGTATTAGAATCCCATTGATAAGTCTTTTATGTTGAAAATGTGAAATTAATTTGCGTTTATAGAAATGCTTTCGAGTCTTACGGATTAAATCAGATCACAAGTGTTTTTCAACGCAATGTTTGTTTGCATGGATTTGGAGAACAATTGGAAGGAAAAATCGATGCGATATTTCTCGATTTACCAACGCCTTGGTCTGCTGCAAAGCAAAGCAAGCTTATCCTGAAGGTAAAAATATTACGAGGAATTCGTATGTTTTCTGCTTAATTTTATTGCTTCTGACCTTACATGTATGTGATTCTATTTTTAGAGTAGAGAAAACGATCAAATTTTGCATTGTATTTGTTAATGCTTTTGCACACTATTTGACTTAATTTGGTTGTATGATTTTATTTAATACGTGTCGACTTTATACATCTGACTTCTCTTTATGGCAGCTATTTGCAATTAGTGTCTCTAACGGCACACGGAAATCCTAAAAAATCTTTTTTTTATTTCATTAAACGAACATTTTTATTTTTCGGTGTAAGAAATTTTTTAGATATGGATATTCACAATGGGAATTTTCATGACCCAATCACCGCATGCTCGGTTTTATAAGGATCCTTTACATTTTTTACTGCTCTGTTTGCAATACTTCTGTTTTTTCTCTCATGATCTTAGCATAAATTCGATCGATTATTTCTAATTTTTGTCAAGATTAGAAATAGGTATTGATGTTATCGTTTGTGTTGTCTTACTCAGCCGCGTGGTTTTCTTGTCAATTTTTCTCCGTGTATTGAACAAGTTCAAAAGTTGAATACTGAACTCAAGCAATTAAATTTCCTATGTCAGCTTTCTTGTATTTGATAAAATTTTTATTTGATTTCATTTAAATGCTTGTAATGTAGGATACTCAAGCGTTTTACTCTCTATTTATTAAACTATTATAATTAATGGACTCTTTTTCCTTTCGTAATCTCAATGCATTTTATTGATGCTGCTGCCTAAATATTTTGATTGTACTTCCGCTTTTGTTTCTATAAAACTACTGAGTTGATGTCAATTTGTATTTGAAGCAGTTGCTACTAAAAAACCTCACTTAATCTTATTCTGTGTTCAATTGAAATGGCTCTGTTAATTCTTGCTTATCTGAGTTTTTCCAAAAGGATATCAACTGTATTTAGATTAAATTAAGTACGTAGTGGGCAAAATTTTATTTGCTGTGTAAATTGCATCTACGTGTTGGATATGCAAGAGGAATTACTCTTTTTCAATGAATTGGAATTTTTCCTAGAAAAAATCTGTTTTATGGGATTATGTATTTCATCTGTTTGATCTGCTATTCCAGGTATCCGTACTTGGGAAGTATTATGCAAACCTTGGGGAATGACAGTAGAATGTGCGAATAACGGCGAGGAATATTCAGCAGAAATTTCGAAAAATGAATCATATGAACGTAGCGCTGGTGATAGTATAGAAGGTATAAACGAATTTTTTGTTTACTACGCCTATAGGAGTGCTGGCTAGAAATATGAAAGCTTTCATTATTTAGGAAGTTAAAAGCATAAAGAAAGATTATTTGTAACAATTTCATTGAAGTCTAAACCCTAAGATATGCTATTGCGTACAGACTGTGGTTCTAAAACAAATCTGAAAAGGTGCAGAGAATTTTCCACCAGCGAATTTAGCAGTAGTAAGCAATCAATGCAGTTAGATTTCTTTTGCTCTTTTTGCGATGCTTTGATTTGCTCTCATTGCAATATTTGTTGACTGGTCTAGCAATGGAAGTGGCTTGTATGTTATTGTGCCTTTTGTTTTTATTTTATGCAGAAAATGATACATTTTCTCTTCCTCTCAACGTTCCCCGTCGCTATGCGCAATATCAACTCCCTATGAAGCCGCACACTGGCTACCTTTCTTTCGCAATGAACTCTTCGGGAGAAGAGGAATAGGTGATAGATTGTCATGCGAGATGGACGGAATGCATATTTTCTCTATGCGGCTACTAAGTTTTCATAGCTGCAGAGGCATTCCTTTGGATACAAATTTTTGCTTAATTTTTAAAGGGTGTATCGTAAAACAAAGTTAACGGCATTCTTTTTTTGATAAGGGATAGTGTAACCAGCGTGTAGCTGTGATTTCCTTCTCAGTTGATACAAAAACCTGAAGGCTTTGCTATATTTTCCTTACATTTATCAACTCTTTTACTCAATGAAAGAAACGAATTTCGCAGGTATATGTGATAGCTTATCGTATAATGTCAACGTGTATTCCGTATATCAGGCTTACATATGTAAAAGCCTGAAACTGACAAGTAATTGATGAAAATAAGTAATCATGCAAGCTGATTTTCTTGGTGAAAATGAAACTGAAGGTGCTCTGACCTTGGCTATGCATACCCACTGAATTAAGTAAAAAATTAGTTTATAAATATTGCTAAAAATGCTGCTGTTAACACGAAGGATTTGGATTCATATATTCAAAAATATGTCGCTGTCATACTTTATGATCCCCAGGACTCCTTGCTGAAACTTTTCATGGATGTAATTTGCATACTGCTACCAAGTTCCATGCTGTAGCAATGCTGTTGTGAACTATACAATAATTTGCATGTTTCCGCATAAAGTTTAAAAGAAGCAGCAATATATACAGCATTGAACGAATTTCAGAGCTTCTTATGCTCTATTAAGCAGTGTAAAAGTAATGTTTGTTTAAAGGCATTCGCTTTGAAAAGCTGTAGTGGTGTTGTTGTCGCAGCCATAAAACGCGGGCCACAATAAAAAGAAAGGAAAATTTAAAATATTGAAAATACTTGACGTAAAATAAATGCCTGCGAAAAAGATGTGTGATGTAAACATTACATTACCCGATAAATGCATTTACAAGAATATTTAGATACACGTAAATATGTTTGCATTGCATGTTCTTCATACATAAATGATTTGCAAACATTGGAGACTCGTCTTCCTTTTGTAGAGAACATTGATTTGAGCGTTGAAAACTGTAAAACAATACTAGCAAGAGTTTCACAATGAAGTATTATATTTGTATACCACTGTATAACGCATTGTCGTTTATTCTTTCATATACACACGATCATGGCATCTGATAAATACTGCAATTTCTTGTAAAAAAAAAAAAAATAGGATATTGTTGCCTTAGACTTTACCCATTGTAACTGCAACATAGGCATATTTTTATTAATTATAGTCCTACCGCGTGGAGACACCCCTAAGGTGCAATCCAATAATGAAACAAAACCATAAGCTTTCACGATAAGACTTTAATGATTCGACAAAAATATGCTTTTAGCCGCGACACATTCTTTGTGATAACCTATATTGGGCACGGTTATTTCATCAAGTATTTTCTCATGTGGAAAAGAAAAAAAACATGGAGTTACTGTGCAAGTGCTAAAAGTTTACCGCGTAAAAAATTTCCCCCTCACGCTTTTTGGTGGAAACTTCAGTAGTGAGTTATGCCAACTCTGACTGTAAGCAATGGCAACGAGGTGTGTAAATCATTTTCAGCAAAATTACTTTTCAGCTAAGACACGATAACCAACCAGCGGAAGCGTATAGAACTGTTCTGAAAACACCTTTCACAGTTCTCTTGTCAAAAGCACTCATTCTCTTGTTTCCTCTGCACGGTAATTAATTACCTACGATTTTCACTGAGATGAGTCTTTAGGGTCTAGCCATGTTTTTTTCTTTTTTTTGTCTTCACTTTCCCTTCATATGAGAAATATGCTTCTTTTCTGCTTCTTCCAATCGCTTTAAAAGCTAGTTGTTAGAGAGGGTACAAAAAAAAAGTTGAATTGATTCTGTGTTTTTCAGCGGGGAGACTCTGTGCAAGAGGAATCTATTTTTTAAAAGAGAGCGGATAGCAAGACTATGTGGCCCACTTGAAGTAAAGATTGATTTTAGCTTTGAAGATGTCCGATATAGGGTGTACGTCAGAATCGTCACCGTACGAGGAGCTTGCTACCACAAGAGAGCAAGATAGTGCAGCAAAATGTGTACCTTATGAGAAACAGGAAGCGGGGACACATGCTCCACCTATGCTACAAGGCACACAATCTTCTTTATTTCCGGAAGCTTCTGCGGAAGGGATCACAGAAGCGACGACTTACGAAGGTACATCCGCTGGTAAGTTCCAATTAACGTACTTTTGTATTTGTAAACCAGTTTTTCAAAGGATGGGATAAAAGTACCTTATGTTATCTGTTAGTCTTGTGGCATTTTCGCAAATACTACTGAAGTCGTTTTGAAAGATTGCAAAGGGTTATATTTCCGGAATTGAAAAGCAGCGAATATAATAATGTAATTTATATCAGCTTATTATGGAGGTTTTTCAATCTCTTGATTCTTTACAATTCATGGTGGAAATTGCTGGATTTCATGTGCGAGTGAGCAAAACATTTTTTATGTATACAGCAAGGAATGAAAGAGGTGCATTATTTATTTGATGCATATTTCCAGTCAATTATGTAATTTTTAGAAATACCTTTTCAGCATGATTAAATCACCATTGGTTAAAAAGAATGGAAGAAAACTATTACATCTTGCTTTTCTTCAAAAGCATGTTTTCTTACAGATGGACTTTTCATTGTTCAATAACTGGAGACAAGAGCCAATTTTGTATGCTTTTCTCTTACTCTGTTAGAAAATTTTACAACTACTTTCCAAAATTTTTAGGAAGCAGGTTCACGCCTTTGAATCTATAAATAGGCAGAAATGATAGAGTTTCTTTAGTGTATTTTTTTTTTCCTTTTCATGGATAGTTTGAGTTTATTGTATTAAGCAGCATCATTTTCCAACGTTTTTTTAACATTGTTCAATTCGCTTGTCTAGGAGATTTAAAGTATGTCCTGTCTTGCACAGTTAAGATTTATTTATATGTCAGGCTGGGATAGAAACATTGCGATTGCCTCTAGGAGGAGGCGCTTATCTTTTTATTTTATGATTTATGTACGAAAAATAAAATTTAATTTTTCAATGTATAGTTATACTATACTACGTACTCTCTTATTTTCTATAGGCTATTGTCTTGATGATGAAACTCAAATGGATGATATTGATGAAAATTCCAACTCAGCGGAAGAAAATATTAAAGGTAAATAGCGCAGCACCACATGAAACGTCCCTTCATCTTACTAAAAATTTTTTTAATCGAATTTTATAACATTTCTGGGATTATAGAGAGAGTTGTTTCTACTTTCCCCACCTGCTTTTCCTGTTATTCCTCGGAATATCGTAAACAAATCGATTAAGATTTATGGAATTGTATAAAATGAAAAAGAGTAGCTTGGAGCATCTTAGAAACTATTTTACGTCATGATACTGCTTTGTATAGTTACAGCTCAGAGTAGCACTGGGAAAAATATTCTAAACAAGATGATGTTGGATGCAAAAGGGGTGCAAGCAAAGAGTAATTCCAAGAAGAAAAAAAAAAAATCTGGACAAAAAAAAAATCAAGAGGCACAAGTGAAAACCGCCAATAAATTTGCTTGCGAAATTCCTGCAAATGCGGAATCGTGCTACGCTGACATGACGTCACCCCTGTTTGATCCTGCTTGCTTTGAAATCATTCCATTTCAAATTCAAAAAACTTCGACTCGGAGCCTTACGTATGTGCAGATAAATCTTTATTTTTATATACTGTGTTTGGAGAGGTAGTGGAATGAAGGCTTGCCTTAAAGTAGGCTGTAACTTTGGAAAACAGTGAGCACTAGTAGATTTTTTGAAATTGTGAAATAATAACTTTGTTTTAATGAATTATGGAGATATAGCTAAATGTAGTGCATATTTTGCATTTATTGGTCATAAGTGCTATTTCTCTTTTGGGTTTATTAAAATTGATTTTTGAACCATTTCCATATACTTCAAGCTGGTTAAAATGTGAAGCATTCTGCTTGATTGCAGTTTTGAGCTCTTGTCCACATATAATGACAAAATCGAGCTATTAAAAGGAAGTGGAATTGGCAGTAAAAAATCCAGTACCACTATTTTAACAAATATCTTCCGAACTCTGATTCTCTATTCTCCTGAAGACCTTATTCCAGCCATATATATTTGTTTGAATCGGTTTGCATTCTTTCATTACGTTTCGTGTCCATCTTTCTGGATTTCTCATCTGCCTGCTCTCTTTCTTGTGATCTTGTTTTTATATCAAATTTTTTGGGAACAAACGTCTATTGTTCTCTTTTTTTCATAAAAAACAAGAAATTGTATGTTATATTCGAAGAGAAGTGCCACAATTAGGGATTTTCTTTGTAGGGTTGGTACCGTTAACCTATTTTTGTGTTTTTTATTTTAGAGGATGATTAAAAGTTTTTAAAACTGAATGTTTGATGTGTGGTGTGGCATACATAGAGTTGCACCAGAATATATTGGCATTGAAGTGGGTGTTGGAGATGCCTTGCTAATCAAGGCGATGGCCGAAACCTATGGCCGCAATGAAGCGCAAATTAAGAAGGGTTGGTGGCCAATTTGAGCAGATTTAAGTAACTATGTTTGTTCGTGTAATTCGGGTTAATACTCAGGATGGAAGGGATTTTTCCAATATACTCTACTTAATTCTGTGGAAATAATTGATTTTAAGCATGTCTATTAAATAATTTAATGTGCTGAACAATTTAGCCCGTACAATTCTGATAAATTTGAAGAAGGGACGACTCGAGGGGTGGTAGAGATCGCATAATTCTTGGTTTATACATGGTTTGATATTGTTTTTGGACGTAGTTTTAACCCCATTTCCAGAAATATATGTATACGATGCTGCAACTCGACACATGCCTCGATGTAGCTCTCTGCAATTTATCAATGTAACACGATTGAGAAGTACAAACGTTTTCTATACAGATCTCAAGGAGCACTTGTTTCGATATACATTTCTTTTGAGATTTTTTTTAAGCCTCTCATCATTCTCTATGTGCCTGTGATACGAACCCCTCGTTATTTCCCTTTAGTTCAATTTTTGGCTTTAAATTCTTTGCTATTTAATCTAACCACTCAATTGAATTCTAACGTCGTTGGACCGTTATATTCCTTGGATCTTTGTATAATTGATAAAAATTGACATTGCAGAATTGGAACAATCCGAAGATTTGGGAGTAGTTGCAGAATCAAGTTGTTGTAAGATGCGCACGCTTTTTCCTCCTCCACGACTAACCATTCAAGGTGTATTCTCTGATTTTAAGAGTATATCGGAATATTCGGGTCACAACTCGCATCAGCGCAAGAAAGATAAGGTGATTCTATTCTCACACTATGGAAAATTTGTTTATGAGAGCTATAGTAGAGCCACGTAGTGTTTTTAAAAAAAATTTCTTGCATCGATTCTAATTTTTTTCTCAAACTTCCATGACTCTACTACAGATAAAAAAAATGCTCGTAGGCGCCAAGAAATCGGAACCGAAATACATCATTCGATTTTTTCAACAAAGGATGCGGATTGGCGTGCAAAGTGTGACTGTTTATCAAGTAAGAAGGGAGTTTGCATCGCTGTTTTTTCAGGATTGCCTTGCTTCCAATCCATAGAAATTGAATATAAGGAATCCTAGAATAAATTTTGTTTACAACGCTGCTATAACGAATCAATTCCTCTTCAGAACACCGTATGGCTCGTGTGCACGGCTCACCTTTTTTGTCTTATTCTCAGGCCTTGGCCTACGCCTTCATGCTGACTACTCCCATGAACGAACAGGCGCCTTGTATTTCTGATACGCGGAAAGCGTCGAAGGAGAGTCTAAAAGAATTGGATTTGCGATTTAGTGAGATGGAAAAGGTGGTTCGCACTGCCTTGTGTGAAGTACCGAATATTGAGAGGGTTGTGGACTATCTTCTGAAGGGTATGCTCACGTGTTTTGGAGATACGTTGATTCTCCTATCGCAATGGGAAACTCTTGCATTCAGGGACTCATTTTATGGTGTCTCCTGCATTTCATTAGGAAGTGTTTACTCTTTTGCCGACTAATTATTGACTTTTGATGCGTCGCTAATTTTTTTTCAGGCAGTGTGTATACATAGTTTGAGTTTGCTTAGGCTGAGCGAATAACTGTGCCCATTTCCCTTCATTAGGTGCAACGGAAATAACCCTACCCAAGCTTTGCGTTGTAATTCCTGGGATTCCTGTGCAGCCTATGCTTGCCAAACCAACAAAGGGACTCAATGAAGTATTAGATAGGTTTGCCGCCTGTCGATTTACTTCAGAGTTTAAGTACGATGGTGAAAGGGCGCAGTTGCACATGCTAGGACCAGGAAAATTTAAGTATGCCCATGATTTTGATTGAAAATGCATGCCTTGATTATATTATGCGTTCTTTATGTTGGTGTGATGATCTCGAGCTGAAACCGTTTATAGAGTAGGCCATTTTGTCGATCTGTCTTTCCTTGGGAATGCATTACAGAGTGTTTAGTAGAAATCTTGAAGATGCCACTACAAAATATCCGGATGTTCAACAAATTTTGGTGGAAGCGACGCTGCCGGTAAATAACGCAACACTATTTTCTTAGTAGGAGGAATTATGGAGCATGTAATTGTTTTCAGAATGCGATTGCAAAGTATCTGTTTGGATGTTAATTCTAGGTTACCTGCATGGGAAGTTCGTGCATTTTATTATGATTTTTTAATGATAAACTTCCTGCACACTATTAACTTTTTCTGGTTTTTGTGTACCACTGTGCCAAAAGAAGGCCTATTTTGCTTTTCATGCAGGATGTAACGGCTTATATCATTGATAGTGAGGTTGTAGCTTTCAATGCCGTCGAAAATCAGATCCTACCTTTTCAAGTTTTGAGTACTCGAAAGCGAAAGATGGTCGATACCAGCGTACGTTTGTTATCCGAGAAACTTTGCTGTAGCACGGTTTTTTCTTGTAAGTACGCTATTTATTCTTTTTAAATTTATTTGTCTTATCATTTATGTTAATATTACGTCTACGTCAGAGTATCACGGTCAATGTCTGTCTCTTTGTATTTGACTGTCTTCGATTCGGTGACAAGAGCTTGTTGTCGCTCTCTCTGGAGGAAAGACGCCAATATTTGCACAAATGCGTACAACCCATACCTGGAAGAATAGATTTTGCACAACATAGTGAAATGAATTCTATCGATGAACTAGATTCCTTTTTACAAGAAGCTATCGAGGGTAATAGAAGATATCGTAGATTTAGTTGTCTTTGTTTTGTGATGCATTGCATACGCCCTGAAGTTTCATTGGAAATTCAACGATTCATCAGGTTCTTGTGAGGGGATAATGGTAAAAACATTGGAAGATAATGCATCCTATGAACCATTTAAACGCTCATTAAATTGGTTGAAAGTCAAAAAAGATTACATTGATGGTCTTTCTGACACCGTCGATCTGGTTCCCCTTGGTGCTTTTTTTGGAAAGGTGAGGAACTCCTGCCCTTTTTTCGTTACTTCAAAAACTTTTCTTCTAGTTGTCAAGTTCTATACATCTTTGTTTTTACGCCGTAAAGGAGATGCATTTTTTGTTGCTTTGACAGGGAAAGCGAAATGGACTTTATGGTGCTTTTCTTTTAGCTGTTTACAATGATGTAGATGAAACGTTCCAAACGGTGTGTAAGGCTGGCACTGGCTTTTCTGATGAAATTTTAAAAGAAATACATTCATTTTACAAGGATAAAATATTGCAAACTAAACGATCGTACTACATCACATCTGACAAAATGGTGCGCTTTGCAAAATTGGAGGCATCCATCGCTAGCACCCCATGAAGCTAGGACATCATTTTAGTTGTATATATAATGTCAATGCTTTACCTGCAACTTTTATTTAGGAACCGGATGTGTGGCTGGATGCAACTCAAGTGTGGGAATGCCGCGCTGCCGATTTATCTTTGTCATCAGTACATACAGCAGGAATTGGAGAAAAAGCTATTGACAAGGTAAAAAAACTATCAAATAATTTTTCTTCATAATATTGTTTTCATAAAAGATTAAACTATTTCTAAACCTAAGCTTCTGCATGTTTCTTGCAACAATTTTTCTTTCCTAGGGTATCGGGTTGAGATTTCCAAGATTTCTGAGAATTCGAACGGATAAAAATCCCGAGAATGCCACTACAAGTTCTCAAATCATGGACTTGTTTGATGGGCAATTTTTATCTAAAGAAAAGATTGATGCCCCAATGATTGATGATTTTAATATGGAATCATCATCTGCGGAGGAAGAGTGATTTTTAATTTATGTTCAACTAGTATGTGTTGATGCAATTTGATGCACAATTCCTGTAATTTCATAAAATAATTGGGAAAGAGTTTGTCATTCTTCTCATAATCCTTCTTTGATGTTACAATGAAAGGTGTCAGTGGGACGCTTCTCAAATAGCTGCAATTTAATCTGACTTTTCTAGATAGAAATCCCTTGTCCTATGACCGAGAGAATTGCATTTGTAAGACAGGTTTTATTCTACATTTCTGTAAAATCTAATTTAACTATATCATTTTGTGAATTGCTGTTTACCATAAATTGAATGTAAAATTTCCCCTGCCTTTTATAATTCCTATTCAATTTACTCCTATTTAAGATCTAAGCAACCTTTTGAAATTTCTTTTATAATGAAAATTTGTTTTCATTAAATTGGAAAATGAAGGATAGGAAGATTTTAGCTTTTCTATTCTTTTGAAAAAGTGAACTGCTATTCTGTACTTTTGGTAATGCTGTTTAATACATATTTATCCTTCCAAGAAAATTTGGTAAACGCCTTTTTTCACTAGCTCAATCTTTCTTTTTCTATATTGTTTTGAAAATTTCATCTTTATTATGAGAACGTAACTTACTGTAGAACAAAAAGAAATAGTGTATGAGTTCTATGTAATGAGCTCAATATGTATATATGCATTAGCATGAGTTATGGAGGATGGGGATTGGCTCACTAAGTTGTTATGAAATCCTATACTTTTAATTCTGATAAATCTTATGTAAAATATGTGACTTTAGCAAATATTTTGATATTTATCAAATTTTCTAACGTTTTTCCAATTGATCGATTCTTTGCCAAATTTTTGTCGCCTTTGTATAATCTTCAACATTTTTCTCTAATTCTGTACATGGAATATCTCTTTTAAATATTACTCCTGTTACTTATACCACAGCGCATACGTTTCGAGTTATGGCAGCAGTTGTTCTTTTGTGTGACAGCTTCTCCTGCATAATGTGTTAAGGCATTTGAGTTGTTATTAAGACCTATAGCAAACACCTCGATGCAGATTTGACAATCTCATGGAAATATAAACAGAAAGGTTAGCACACCAATTGTCGAGGGCGCAGCGGACCGCAAAGTTGATGGTAATGCGATCATAGGAGCAGGAGTTACCGAAGAAGCTAAACATAGTAATTTTCTTCTAAGGTTTCCCTTCTATGGGATGTAGGGTGGAATTTTTTTTACCGAGCCTGTTACTCATTGGAGGAAATATCGGTGTAGACCGTTGTATCAGACCATTTTGAATTTGCTGCAACTTTTCAAGCACTGCAGCATTCATGGAATGCTCATGGGGGCTCTGGTTCAATTCTGAGTAAGGTACATGGGGACCCTGATTCAATTCGGAGTAGGGTACATGGGGGCCCTGATTCAATTCTGAGTAGGCTCCATAATATGGTTGTTCAGGATTGAAGATTTCTGGTTCCTTCGGATGGAAATGTTCATTTGTTCCAATTGTAGGGTGTTGTAACTGCAGATTCTCGTTTACCCCTTCCTGTAAGGCAGGAAACTGTACAAAATCCATAGAAAGTATTACAGCATGCAATAACACCACCATTGATTGCCGCATTGTATTCTTCTCTGTAGAGGAGGGTAGCAAAGAACTCTCTCCAGCAGTCGGGGTTGGTGGCATTGATATCTGCCGCTCCTCTTTTCCAACTATAGAATGAGGCTGGTTACCAGCAGCCACGTTCACAACGACTCCCTACAGTAGCTTATAACAATATAAAGATGCTTCATTTCTGTCATCTAATTCTCTACCCCATGAGTACAGCTTCGCTTGGATCCTTCTTTTTCTGATCCAATATTCTCATTGGAAGATATCTCGGGTGAATATTCCTCTTCAATTTCGCGTGTCATGGGTGCCATTTCCGTGATTGGTTCCTCTGAATATTCAGTTTCACGAAGGGGATATTTTTCTGACTCTTCAGCATCATTATGAAAATCATCAGGCAGTGTATTTCCTAAAAACCCTTGCTCCCGATTCATTGTAGAGCCTGCTAATTCTTCATTGTGAACATCTTGATTCATTGTAGGTTCCATCTGTTCTTCATTGTCTAAGTTTCTTGTCATTGAAGCTCCTTGTAGCATGGGAAAGTCAGCATCTACATCGTCCTAAAAAGAAAAGCTTCTGCTCAAATTCTTCTCTATCTGTTTGTTTTTGAATTGTACGATAATTGCTCTGTCTTCCATATCATCCAACATCCGATCATAGTTATCTTCAGCACGATGAACCTTTATTTTGTTTATATTTTGAAATATACAGTATCTAAGTACGTTTAATACAACTTGAAACCTGTCGGAAATGAATTTCCGGTTTGATAGTATTTTGATGTTCTAGCTGTTAGTTTCCATATACGATAAAACGATATCGTCTTCATTTTGACAGTTACTAACTTGGGAAATAAAAGGCGAGTACGTTTCTGTTCCCTGATCGAAATGAATAGAATACAAAGCAAACCGGTTGAAATGCTAGTTTTGAATACTGTTTCGTAGGGGGGATCGTGGATTGGGTATGAATCTTCTCCCCATTCTCGCCGACTATATCCTTCATAAGGCCCGAACTTGTGAGGATACTACAGCATTTATATATATTATATAATAAAATGTACGTGCTTAGAAAATGTCTCCGTTCGTCAAAAAAACATCCCATGAATCAATTAAGCTAATTAAAAGCACGGTAGTCATTCACAAGTACTGCGAACCTCAGCCCCATTCATTGCCGTGGAAGGAAATGCGCTGGCAGGTCCAATATGATGATGATGATTTCGTTCATCCCAATTCGTGTGATGCTGAAACATTTATATATATTATATA
This sequence comes from Cardiosporidium cionae, assembly GCA_015476325.1. NCBI lineage: Eukaryota > Apicomplexa > Aconoidasida > Nephromycida > Cardiosporidium > Cardiosporidium cionae. Next base: position 70,500 of record JADAQX010000110.1, on the reverse strand, counting down.
ATAAAATGTACGTGCTTAGAAAATGCCTCCGTTCGTCAAAAAAACATCCCATGAATCAATTAAGCTAATTAAAAGCACGGCAGTCATTCACAAGTACTGCGAACCTCAGCCCCATTCATTGCCGCGGAAGGAAATGCGCTGGCAGGTCCAATATGATGATGATGATTTCGTTCATCCCAATTCGTGTGATGCTGAAACATTTATATATATTGTGTAATAACTAACGCATTGTGTATTAAACTTATCTCATGTGGAAAACAAAAAATAAATTTTTGCATAGAAATCAAATTTTAAGCAGTTAACCATTTTTCTTTCTACTCCAGAAGATAGATAGCGGTCACGTCTTCGGTGTCTGCCATGCGCACCACGCTTGTGGCGGTTAGTGTTTCTCGCTCTCCTGCTGTGATGCTACAATGTACGAACATATTTTGTTTTCCATGGAGCTTGCAATATTCGAATAACAACTGAGACTAGATAACTCGCCGCACATGCTGTCCATGTCTAGTTTTGTGCGAAGGCACCCTCATTCTTTCGTAGTGCTATAATTTTCAAACAGTGTAATTTTGAGTTTAATTCATAAACAGTAACGGTTTCTCCAACACTTGGCAATGAGCAATGTTCAAAATTCGCTATACTTTGTGATGCTGTTTCGCGTGACGAGGATTATTGTGACCTCGCTGTAGCCGTGCATTCCTTTCACGCCCCTTAATATCAGTTTAAATCCATTGAAAGCGTTGGGATATAAAATTCTTATTGCTGTTACACAATTTTAAGATTCTAACCTCATTCATGCGGCGGTGAGCCTCGCTCGAAGGCATGTGCCATTTTAGATGTCGAACCTCTCCCCACGATTTTCCTCTTACCCGAAGTGCCAAGCAAATGATTGCAATCAAACAGAAAAATGTTCTACTGGAATTTAAGATCATTTTTCTAAAAATTGAATTATTTCAGCACCGTGCTGGAGTTTCGAAAGATGATGGATTCATGTTGCTAAGAAGTAAGTTCATATTTTATGTATGTACACTACTGAGGATTCTAAGCCTGAGTGATGATAACTGCAAATTAGCAATATACATCTCAACTATTGATATTTGACCATTCCTTTGAAAATGTGGCGAGCATTATGAAAAGATTCTGCTATGATCACCTACAGTTGCTACCTAATACAACCCACAATAAAAATTCACCATGCTCACGTAAGAACAGAATATCCCAATATGGTTTTAATGTCGTGGCGTAGCACATGGGAGAATTAATCAAATTTGTAGCTTCTATCATTCTTTAACGTGGAAATTAACCAACTTTCGGTTAATAGAGCACGTAAAACAGAGTAACTCAATTGAATGACAAAGTACAACTAAAAAATTTGTCGCATGAAGCGTTAAAAGTCAGGTCAACTCAGGACCATAAAAAATTGAGAATCAAAGAGTAACTACCCTATTTTCATCACCGAAATCGACTTTTTTGCACTGTATGCCTCCTAGCATGATTCATTGTTCAAGAATTATATTCCTGAAAAAGAGCTCTACTGCTGATAGCAAAAGCCATACTATTTGTACGCGGAGATTTTTATGATTACAAACATTTCGATGGACGAAACTAACAAAAGATGCACTTGCACAAAACTCCAGATCTATGCATATCTTAGGTATTCCTCGTTAAAAAGGCTTACATTGCTCGCTATTCCAAATCTAAAATAAAGAGTGGGTCGAGTCATACTGCCGAGATTGCATCTCAATGCATTGCTCAAAACTAAAGGTTTCATGAGCAATCTGCAAAGGTTCCTCTTTTCTACGCAAAGATTGAAATATACCATGAAAGGAAAGAGCCTAAAAGCTGTCAGTTATCACTGTAGCTTTATCTAACTTATCAAAATGAATTGGAATAAAAAATGATATCAACCATTAATTCGATGCTACCCTTCTACAGAAAAGACTATGTTATCGTTTTCCAGTATATGCTGCTACATCTTGCCAATTATTAAGCATCAACTTCTGTAAGCAGAGCAATGCTTCGGTAGCTACCTCCCTGCAAGCAAAAATTTCACACACACTTGATTCCTTGAGGACAAAATGCAACAAAATCCCAATATTGTTAAAATCATTTGGAATTTTTTTGACATACCTATTGGAACTGTTGATAAATAGCATCACAACGTCCTTTACTTTTAACTTTTGACAAATTCTGCAATGAAGAAGGGACATGACGATCACAAGTTGTCTTACGTGCAACAGGATTAACGTAGAGAATAATAATAAATATTAGAAATATCACATTTTTAGTTCGACAAAAAAGGGTAGAGCAAAATTAATTAGCCCACTTTTTCCCAGCAGGATGAAATCTTGCAAATTCCCCTAAATCATAACAAGCCACTGATAGAGTAACGGTGTCGTTGCTTCTAAGAAGAGAAATCAATTTTTTGATAGCCAAAAATTCTCCGTTCTCAAAACAAAGTACATTTTCCCGCCAGAACTTTTCTGAAATATATGAATACATCATTTTTATTAGACAACAACGAAGAACCAAAGAAATTAACAACAAAGACCCTAAAGCATACCTGAATGAATAACAGACCATCGCAGTATACCTCTATCCAATTCTAGGCAATAGCGATCAAAATTACTGCGTATGGAAACATGTATGACACATGTTTAAAACAAAGCACAAAGGGAAGGTAGCGGTGAGTATGGAAAGCATCGATACCTGAATGTTTTAATCTTACGATCAAGAAGAGATATTGCTTGTTGAATCTCATCATAAAACGTTGCATCCCTCCATTTTTCATACTCTAGCACGGTTAGTACCTAAAATAACTCAATTTTTTATTCATTTCAATCATTATAACAATACATGGACAATATTACAGTTGCCGAAGTGAGATCAAGCATTTGTACATACGCCTGTGATCATTCATTATATAAATATTTTTTTCTTGAAAAAAATGTCTTACATGAAATATATTCATATTAATCAGCGTTTCCACGGTATCTTCGTTCTTCAGAAAATTATTCAGCACCTTTAAAAAGACTCGCACCACCTATAAATTGATAAAAAAAGGTATAGACTTCGATTGCATTTCACCTATTATATACAATAAAAAATATTTGAACTACATCATGAGTTTGACCTTTTCTTTCCTGCTCTCTTTCATAATTTCGCATACACATGCGTCCAATCCAACTTTACTTATTTCTTTCAAGAGGTCCTCTTCAAAAGATAACAGCCAAATGCAAAAAATTCCGCGATAGTGAGAGGTGGGGGATGCTGTAATTTGTACTCCGTTTTTGATTCTGCAAAATTCAATAAGAACTTGTCTAAAAGATCAATCAAAATACTTAATAAAATTGATATTGTTGAATCTAATAAAAAATGCATCAATTTAACTGTCAAGGGATAACTGTTTTTTAATGTAAATATTTTTCTACAGAAAATTGGAGATAGAGAGGAAAAATATGCAGAAGCAAATATTCTTTTGTATAAACGCGTACGTAGCCACGGCTCCAGGTGTATCCCATACGAGTCTTCGAAATTTGGCTAGATAATAAAATACATAGATAACCACTTTAAAACTAAACAATGCAACGAATTACAAATTTTAGATGATTTGCATTGATCAAAGGAAGCCAATGTTATATTTGTTAAATACAGATGCGGAAGTACTTACATAAAATGATTGTATTTTGTAGAAAAACTATCCATAAATTCTACATGAATGGACAGCAAAAGTGCAAACATTCATAATACCCCTTAAACTATAATAACAGCAGTGATCAAGTACAAATCTTTCAAAACTGATTTACAAAGCCTTACAAATTTTTAAAAGGTTTATTAAGGCATCCAATCTTCCAGCTTCGGAGGCCACAATTCGTTTGGTGCCACGGCCTTGTACTAATAACTGACAAAGATATTGGACTTCTTCAGTAGAGAATTTCCCAGTGGACGAACGACTGCAGCATTACATATGCCAGAATGGTTACCGACAAAAAACATAACGTATTTATAAGTGAAAATAAAATTCTAAGGAAAAATCAAAGAACAGTTCACCTTTTTTACAATAAACAGATATCTCGCTACACAAAGTGCTTACCAAAATGAAGTCATATGTATTTTCATCTTTGTATTACTCGAATTTGCTTACATCATAAAAAAGAGTCAGAACACTTTATATAATGCAATAAGAAAATTCAACTTGTAATGGAAAAGAAATTGGAAGAATGAAAAAAATGCAAGTACAAATTTTGAATAGTTTTTGTAATACTTATGTTTATTATTACATGGAACTTACCACATGAAGCCTGAAAGCAAAAAAATTGCTTTGTCTGCTGTATAGGCGTCAATACTGGGGTTTTGCAAGAGCTGATCAAAAGCATTAAACACTGCGGAGTCTTCCAAGATTTTACAGATATATTCGTACCGTCCTGTGTTATCTGGGAGAGATAAAATAAGTTTACGGAGAATAGAGATATAACGTTATATTTTAAAGAGCAATGGTGAAGGTATAGAACATTCTTTTTCGAGAGCTCTCAATAGCTAACGACAATCCTGAAACGTGTTCATGAAAATGTGTCCAAAAAAGAGAAATACATTTCCTAAAACGCTTTTTTTAATCACACAAATTGATCACTTTTAAAGCACTCTAAGTGATAAAACAATAAAGACGGAGACAGAATACCCTTTTCATTAGGAATTGCGCACTATCTTGTTCTTTTCGTATTTTATTGCTCAAATATAACTCCACTCCAATCATTTGTAAACCTTGCAATAGAATTTCACAGTTAAATCAAAAGCTACGATGATTTAATAACGAATCATCCACTAGAAAAAGCAACACCGTTTCATTGCTAATCGCTTCTTTTTATGCTTTTAGTTACAGAGTTCAAACGTATCAGTGGCATAAATCGAAGAAGATAGAAAGGATCCATCAAGAACAAAAAAGCCAAAGATATACTTGACGGTAAAAAAAAAATTGCTCATTAAAACACTCGACAACACACAATTACATCTTTAGTAATACTCCGCTTGTGACTTAATTACAGATTTACAATGGTGAGAAATTGTATTAAACTATCAAAAATTTTCCTTTAGTATGTTTCAAGTTGAAAAATACAAAAAGCAAATATAGAGTGTTTAAAATATACCTCTTTTAGAGCAAAATAAATGCTTCTTAAAACTATGTATAGAAGTATGCCATCAATGCATATTGGCGAAAGAAGTACAATAACTCTGATAGCAAAATATTTAAAACATACCTCTGACAAGTTCGTAGAGAATGGTGAGAACATATTGCATAGGGTGAATATCCAGATGGAAATGCAATATGTTCAGTATAACAAACATGATTTTAGGATTCTGAAGGACATAGCAAGATTATCTAGAAAAATCGTAAAAAAAATTTCTCCTCATTTTAAGCCACGATCATGTCACATGCCACTTTAAAATAAGTATTAACATCAACTTTTTCTTAGCTCAAAAGTCATCAAAGGGCAAAACTGTAAAATAGCACGGTTTATTTCCATCTCTTTCTCCAACACCAAAACTCATTCTTGAGCAATAGCATTACTTTTTATACTGGCTGAATAATATTTGCAGATTTTCTACAATCCCCCCTATGAAATAAAGAATTCCGCGCGAATTTCTTCTATTTAAAAAAGTTAACAAAGCTCAAACTCAGGATACAATAAGCCATGAAGATTCAATATGCATCTGTTATAAATTTTAAGTAACTTCACCTTAAGGATCAAATCTTCAATTTCATCCAAAGAAAGAAGATGCATCTTTCTAAGGTAATCCGAATCTTCATTGCTTATCAAATTAACTCTTTCCAGACGAGACCACTCGGGTAACTTCTGCATGATAACCTCTTGCCTTAGCTATGATAATTCAAACAAAAATATATTCAAATAGTCACCAGTTACATTCTCAAGCTGAGCGGAACTTTTAGATCACGAGTATGGATTCATCAGCTATGCCATGACATAGTTGCATAAAGAATCATCGAAACTAGGGGCAGCTTACAATTAAATTCACAAAAGAAATGCTAAGAGAAAAATGTTTACAGTCCCACAAAAATTGCAACCGCATCAGTATCCCACAATACATAATGTTAAGCAAATGGGATTCAGATGCATCATTACCACATGAGACATGCAAAACAAAGAATGATGTAAAATCATACTAAACATTAAATATCATATCATAAAGAAATATGTAAATAAAAAAATTTGCTTTTAAGACTACGCAAGATTTTGCTTGAGTCAAGTATGCTATTATAGAGGACATCCGAAATATGCAAATCAGGAAATAAAATAAAAAACTGTTAATTAATTAGTTTATGCATTTTGAAAAACTCTCTAGTTGCAGCGAATAGTTTAAAAAGATAAAAGGAATGTATTGAACAAAGGCACAACTATAAAATGGCACCCAATTTTTTTGACCAATTTAAGACCAGTCAATATCACTAGACGTATTGCAAGAAAAATGGATTCAATTAAAGAGCAAAATAAATTTCAGTTACATCATGTAAAAAGAATTTTGCAGAGACCTGCAGCTGGACAGGTTCATCAGCCACCAAATTATTTAAGAGCTTTATTTGCTCTGAGTTAGCAGCTTCGTAATCTTCATTTGCCATTGCTTTTCACGTAGCACATTACCACGGCAGAATGTACAAACAAGGCAAGCTATTCTCAAGCAGGACATATGGATGAACGAGATCAATATAGTCGTATAGAAAAACTAGCTCTAGCTTTTAAAATTATAGCCGATATCATACAAAAACCAGCAGAATTAAACGCATCTATATAAATAACTTGCTAAGATTTATTGCATCAAGAAAGCAAGTGCGTAGCTGAAGGTGTAGCTCAGAAAAATTAATGTGGGTAAATTAAAGGCAGAGAAAGAAGAAGCCATAGTAATGAAAGAATTCAGTAAAAAGTCATTCTGACAGCAAAAAGTAAAAGGGTTCATACACAACTGAAATAAAAAAGGGCATTCAGTCCTTTCAGCTATACGATATCTTGCAGATGTATTTGCCTGTTCGTCGCAATGTAAAAACAGTTACACAGACCATGTAAGCTTCTAGCAGCTGAACAATAAAATTCCAAGCAACTCTGGTGATAAAAAATTTGTCAAGTAAAAAGCGAAGTGAAGCAGAATGCTTTTTCAAACAAGAAAGATGCTGGACTACTCAATCTCTCCTCCATAGTTCAGTTCAAGAATGCCGCACCGACAGAATCGTACGAAGCAAAATTACAGAAAATCTCACTGAATAATTACCAGAAACATGTAAGCTGTGCGTGTTCTATTAAACAAGAACACTACTGATCATTAGTATGACTAGCGTAGCGCTATGATTAAATCGTCCTTCAAATTAAATCAAAATAAACAACTATTTGCTTCGTAGTCATACCACAATATTTAAATGATTTTGGGCTCGGATCAACTCTGCTCTCGATTTTTCTTAAACAGAATAGAATAACAAAAGAAATACATACCTTCGGGTGTGACAAAATGCACTCAAGATAATCACAGATATTATTGACAGCAGATCATTTGTAGACAATAACTTCAGCGTACATGAGTATTTTCCAATATTGAATAAATGTAGGGTTTCTCAGGTCAATCGCACAAAGGCAGCACTCAAAGGAGGGTACATAGGGCGAGTGATATCAACGCACAAAAAAGTATATGTTTAACATATTGAATGTCTAAGTTCTTTGCAGCAAGTTAGCCACATTCGGATTTTTACTGAAGTTAACTCATTCAGTCTCTATCGCTGATAGGTCGTGACTTTTTCTACATTGCAGCACTGGGATCACACAGGCAGTTTCGTTACAGATTAAGCGAGCAATTTCCTTCTGGGTACACAAGGGTGCATTTGTGCGTCGCAATGTGTTAAGCCACGGTCGCTGCTTCCGCAGAATCTAGGTCTGTACAGCGTCTGAGGAAAGTAAATTGAGAGATATTCGTCATTTACTTCAGACAGGAGGGGAGATTTCCGATGCATTTATCTGATTACACTACGCGATTAATATATCAAATTTTTAGTAACCAGGATTGGTTACATTTTCCGTATATGTAGGAATGAAATATTGTAAATCCGGTTGTTTATTCAAAACTTTCTATTCCACCATTTCTATTCTAATCTAAAAGAAATTACTTTCATATGGCACATTTCTTGCAAAGTGAAAGCTCATAATGTTTTAAGCATTCCAAAAAATAAATGAAGAAACTGCAGTCAATACAACAAAGAACTTAGAGGTTGGTCTCAAAAAGCGGGGATTGGAGTGCGTAAAAAGTGAGAAACGAGAAACAAATATAAGCAAGAAAAAGTAATACCTGTGTTTTATATACACTCACGGCAGAGTATCGAAGCAAAGTTTGGTTGAATTAAGTGGAAACATCAAGTTCACTTGCATTTAGCTGTAACATATTTCTAGCTGCAACTGTGTAATGATGATTTTTATTTAATTGCCGAATCTGCTGAAATGTTTGAATAATTGCATGCGTGGCAAAATGGGCAAAGAAGATATTGTATGTAAAACAAAATGTTTAATAAAAGAAATTTCTGTGTGAGAGTTAACATTACGAAGTGCTTTTACCTAAACTACCTAAAGAAGAATATATCAAACTTACATAATAAATTCATAACAAGAACAGGCTACCTCCTATATGAAAAATAAATTTATTTCCCTATAAAACGTAATAAGTCTTAATTGGGAAGAACTTCCCTCCTCACTGTAATCACTCATCATCAGGGGTTAAGTTTAATTATTGGTACTCACGCGTCGGTTGTATTTGCGTGCACTCAATTACAATCCTAATCACTTTGTCCTGGATCTACTATTACTTTATGTATCATTATTCATTCGGCTACTCGCTTTTACATCCTTTCCTCTTATATTATTTCAAAGTTACTGCGTACTCCACAAACTTACAATTCTATCAATCGTACTAACAGTAAACCATTACAATATGGAACTACACTTGTGCCATACTTACTCGCTACAACCACAATAATATAATTGTTACAAACTGAATAAATCTATTTACAAACAAAAGAATAATGTCTGTAATCATTTCAGTTTGCTCGCATTGCGGCTCTGGTACGCATTCCTTCTCACTCATAAATTCATTTGCTTCATTATTTGATTATGAAAGATGAAGTTATGCATGAATCCTTCTAGGTGGCATGGTTCAGTGATTTTTTTATTTCTTTTTTAAGCAGCATTAGTAGTATGCAAGACAAGCTGACGTAGAAAAAGAAAAAGTTTTCATTGTTCATGCGTTGTAAAATATTAGTTTAGTATGTGGTAGAAATAAAATTCGAAATTCGTCACAAACCCTGCTTCTGAAGCAAATTGAGCGCATTCAAAAGCATGACTTGTGCTTGTAATCCCGTTAATTATATATCACTGTGAATTCGTTAATTACAACTCCAATTATAAACTATTTACTACAAGCGGTATGGTCATTTTAAACGGGAATTCCAATCTAGCTTATTAAGTTGGCGAGCGTAAATATCTAAATGTAAATATATTCCATATTGCCCTTAATTTATTTAGATGTTTGTTTGTCTTCTCTCAAAGCAGAAAAAGAACGAAAGCTAGAACGATATCGCCTATGAGCACATTAAATGGTGTTTCCAACTGAATCTAGTGACTTTCGGGGGTCATCGGTGCCTGCTAAATTTTCTTGTACAGTCTATTCCAATGTTGCGGATTTGACTGACTGTGAATAACGTTACCTTTCTTCTTAATTCTGCTATAAATAACAAAGAATGTAAGCTCTGAGTTCAAGGATTCTCCACTCACAAGTATATGTTTAGTAAGGCATTCTGCTTCGAAATTTCAGGACACAATGCTCTGCAGAATTATAATTTCTTCTTCTACGCTTGTTCCTTACTCTCTCTCACCTAATTGTGTGCACAGTGAGGTAAAAAGCATTTATCGCTTTATGGTAAAATATTCTACATTGCATGAGATAGAAACGTCAAGTAAGAAAATATACATTTTATACTCTTTTGTGAATTATGAGAAAATGGAAACAAAAACAATAAATCGATGCATAAATACGACTCCAATATATTTTGACTGTGATTATTCTGTAATATCCTGCCCAATGATCATGTATGTTTGCAGGTAGGCTGTAGCAATGATCATGTTGATAAAGCTGAGTATACATAAATCCTGCACACTATCCATGAGTATAGAGTGCACGCAGGCTTCTAACTTTGTAATTATGAAGTATCTGATTTTAGTGTTGTTACAATGATGTTGTAGCAACTTTTGAAAAGATATTTACACCCTAATGCTTCCATATTTTTAATACTTCGAGGATCTATCTATTTTAATATATAGGAACTCTTAAAGTCATCGTTTTTTCACTTCTAACTAAAGAGAATACCATCTGTACTGAATTGAGATGAGAAAATATTTGTCTTAATAAGCACTCTGCAAGCAAGATGCTTTTTGCTTAGCCAATAAGCATAGATTGGGATTTGGATAAGAATGCGTTTTATGAGACAAAAAATTACCGAATTGATACAAAGAATAAGTTTATAGCTAAACGAAACAAGTCCGAAATTAGTTAATAATCAAAATCCTATAACAAGACATTCAATTATTTTTTCAAAAAGAATTGAGCGGATCAAAAAAAGTTACCTAAGACAGACATGTAACAATGGTGAGGATTAGTGTACAGGTTACTTATTTTGTTTATAATATTTTTGTTATTGCTCATTTCCCTAACTGTGTTGTACTGCAATGTTGACCTTTACTTTATGAATAACTCATTCACAGTAGCGCAACAATTAGCTCCTACGACTCTTAGCAGCATTAACTTAGCTAACATACATTCCGTAACACAATGTAACACCTAGCCCATCAATACATTGCATTTAGCATTACTTTCAAGTAAATCAGGTTAAACTAGGACGGAATATCTAAGTAAAATCAATTTATACTTTTCAATTTTTTTCCATAATGCGTAGATGATAATTAAGACCATAGATCGAATTTTGTCCTTTCATGTTCTATTTTCTGAACCTATACTTCTTCTTCAAATAAGAAGCATCTAGTAAGTTTTTTCATAAAACATATACAACTCAAATACTTTCCTACCGCATAAAGTTAAGAAACTAGCCTGCATCGAGCAACATTGACTAGCTCAACATCTAGTATCTCTCATGCAAAAGAAACTACGTGTATACATTAACTATTAAGCAAAAAATTCGATGAAAGCCACTCTAAATTCGAGTTCTATCATTGTATTCTCAAAACTGTAAGTATTAGCCTTCAAATATAAATCCTTGAGCTAGACTTTACTGATATCGCGTGTTCTAACATTAACTTTGTCTCCCACATAATTTTTTTCTAAGTATATTCCCTACTTAACTAACGATGTGAAGATGGGTTTCATGTGAGTTTGTTCTACGAAAATTGACCAAGTCCTGCCGGCCGCTAAGAGTCAACTCCGGCTGGTTTTGCTTTTATAATCTTTTATGCAGTAAAACGCTTAAATAGATTATTTCTACTCAGTCTATAAGAAAGGCATTTTTTATAATTCCTTAAATGGAAATGGAAAGGTACTCTACGCTCGCAATTATTGCCTGTGGAAATTAATAAAGAAAAGGAAAAAACGTACATTCCTACATTTATCCACTCTGCACAAGTGGAGATGTCATGGTAGTAATTGAGCCGTATTGCGCTTTAATAAATTACACTAGCTATCTCCACTAAATAGCTATTTGCAACAAAAGAGCAACAATAATAAGAGAGATGCCATGCCACCTCGTTAACAATTAATACGATACAAACGGGATAAAAGTTGTTACTTGTTCTCGCGCTTACTGACTTCGCCGTTGCAATCGAATGTTTGCTAGTTTCGACGCTGACCGCAATAAACTGCATCCTCCATTGTAGCAATATAATGCAATTCAACACCAGGAAAATTTACGAAGCCTATTTTTTCCCGATCATCATTATTAAAAGCATTGGGCAGTTTCCATCAGTCTCCTTTTTCTAGTGTAATGATTTACATTGGGTCGATAAAATTTGCAAAACAAAAATATACTAATTGTTTGCTAACTTGCGGCGGCAATCGCTAATAAACAAGCATCTTTCTGCATTTTGGACCACTGCAAGGCCGTTAGTCTGCATGTGATTTCTCACGTTTTCCTAAAAATGTGACGAAATGGTCTTTCCATGCATTTTTTGAGTTTCATTGAGTTAACCAAGCAGATTTAAACACCGAAAGTATACGTCACTTTCGTTTGGATGCAGTGTGTCTCGCTTAACTGTTTCGGCTCAAATGTGTATGCAGGATTATCTGATACTCTCAGTGTCTTCCGTTAAATGCATTTCGTCTTAAGCAATTTGTACACTACCTACGCTTTTCCTTCATTTTATTACAGTAGGCTGTGTCATATATTAGTTATGTTCACAAAGTGGTGCTTCTATGCTACAGAAATATACATGCCTTAATTTCCAGTTTATTTTGATGCACTAGTACAAGTCAACTAAGAATCGAAATTGATAAGACTTCTTTCAAGTCTTTGGTCATTTGCTGTTTCACTTATACGCTCTTCAATGGCGAAAAACATTTTCCCTCCTGTGGTATCTGTGGGTTTTCTGGATAGATTAGCGGAGTTGATTCGCGCTACTCCTCCGCGTGAAGAAAATGGAGACCTTTATTTTGATTCCAGTCAAATCGACATCGCTCCTAAATTGTTTTGCATTTCTCAGTCAACTCTACCCAGTGGTAGCGAGGAGAATATGACGCAAAAACTTATGTACGCATATTTGCATTTGTTTTGAATAGTAAAAAAATACCGCCTGTGCACTCTGCCGTTGCTTTTTGAAAGTTTCGTTCTACTTCATGTGACAGAATAAGAAAAGTAGGCATCTAGAAGATGTGGCATGTAGAAGTGGCTGCTGGCCATCTGTTCTTGTTTAAATAATAAAAGAAACATATTTGTTGTATGCTTTGCTGTACACCATGGAAATAAAAGGAAGAATCCGCCGAATGTGTAGAGGGGGCGATTACCGTCGGTGATTCTTTCTTTAGTGGGCTCGCTCTGCTTCAAGAAATAATGAATAGTTTACTTTTTTTTTGACATATACGCTTAAAATTGCCTCGTATGTTTCACTACAACTACAATAATCAATTTTTCAAAAATGTGGAACCGAGCCGTTTTTTTCCCCACTTTATATATATCATTTTTTATGTTATGTGGTGCCTTCACTCGCTGTTAAAGCGTGCTTACACTCCCTTTCTAATTATACTATACTACATTACCAAATTTCTATACGTACAATAAAAAGATACGCTGCATATGTTTTCCTGAGCCCTACGTATTGCAGACGATCTTTTGAATAACTTTTATCTGTCTATTGCAGTCTAAAAATGACAGATGGCACCACTCCTCCTCAGTACACCATTCAAGCTGTCTGTAAAAAGCTTGAGGATGACTTGATTGGTCGAATCATACAGTGTGATTCTTTTCAGATACATAAATCAAAGTTAGTTTTCATGCTTACATCGGCCTATTTTTTAAACTCTTATGCTGTAAATTCCACCGCATGTTAAATTTTAAAAAGACAAGTAATTCAATGATAAATTGTTTGCATATACCTCAGAATTCTCTATCTGTTGTGTGTTGTTCAGCAAAAAGTAGATAGATGAATGCATTTTGTCAATAAACTTTCTCATTTCTTTACATGTGCTTAGATAGCTTGTATATCCTTATATTTGTAGCAATAAGAAGAAAAATATTTTTTTGTTTGCTAGGTTTCGGCTTTTCTTTGTAATATACAATTATTCAATATGTCCCGGTGATTATCAAACTTTAAGCTCGTATCTCATGCAATGCCCATTGGACACTCACCCAGTACGAGCGAGTAGATAGGAAAAGATGGGCTGCTGGTGCTATTAAAAGCTGTACATTTTCTTTGATCAAAAACCATTTTATTATTTTTCCTTCAGCCTATATCCCATCCCGCATGCTTTTATTTTTGTAAGGATTTAAAATGATGGTTATAACCGTTTCTATATCTATACATTGCGTTGTACTACTCTTGGTGTGTAGCCATATAAAGTGGTGTGCTATGAAACAACTGAGGCGGTGTTCTATGCTAACTTTATGTACAGATAAATCATGTTTATAAATTTTGTGATGCTGTTATTGCAAAGTTTGTAAACGCTATCCAACTTTGTGTCATTCCTGTAGGGCTTTATTTTGAGCAATCCTTCTATTCCTTCAGAGAATGGAGCACAACCCATAAAATTAAAAGATTCCAGGTAATGCTATTTTTTGATGTGTTAGGGTTTGAAATGACTGAGAATATGAAATCATGAGCATGTAACTATGGTTCAAAATGGACCTTTTATTCAAATATGCAAACTTGCTCTCACAGTTGGATCGTGTGGTAAATATTTTGTGTTTAATTAGCACTGTATGAATTTCTTAAAGTTAGAAGGTTTACAGTTCATGAAAAAAAGATTTCGATTGAGCGAATCATTTTCACATGGTGATTTCTCAATGGAGAGGAATCTTTTAGAGGACTCTTTTTGGTAGTAGTGGCCTTGAAAATTTTTTTTTTTCATTCTTTGTGTGTTAACTATGCAAAAGAATATCCTAGAAAGGCCTATAAAAGAAGGTTATCCATTGAATAGGCTTCTGATAATTACAGAAATGCAAAGAGTGTTAACTTTTTTTTGTTAGGACCGATTTATGGCTGGTATAAAGTATAGCTTTTATTCGATTTTTATTTCAACAGCTTTTAGTCATTCCGTTTTCATTTTTTTTATAAAGAAAATTAAACAGTTGGACGACGTTTCCTTTAGATTCAAAAAATAGTTGAGAACTGCCTCTTTAAAACATTGATAGAAAGCCTGTACTATCTGAAAGGATTCAACGGTTTGTTTGTTTCCACATTAAAATATTCTCTTTAGATTCCCTTTGTAGAAACATTTTCACATCGAAGCAGCTTTCTCATATGATTTGTCTGTTTTGAACTGAAGATATCACTCTTTCAGGTTTTCTCTGTGATAATTATTTTTCAGTGGACGTGATAATTTTAGTTCAAATGTAGCAAAGAAGCAAGAATTGGATTATCGAACGCCTGCAACTCCCTCCAGCATGCCTATGGCTTCATCTTATCAAGGGGAGGGTCCTTCAAATAACAATTTGTATCCAAAGCCACATTGCTATAATTATAATGCAGATATGCCTATGATAACTTCACAGCACACCAAAAACACAGCCAATCCATACATTCCCTATCCAGTAGAGCCACCCTGTCGTTCTGAGAATTCTATGGAAGGACAGCGTGACGGTAATAAAACGAAGTTATCCCTTGTCTGTTATTGCAAAAAATAGAGTAGCACCTTTGAATTTATATTGAAAGAGGAGGACATACAGATTTTTGTTTGGAGGGGGAACTTTTTATGTCAATTATAGTGGCTCTTCCTGCATTGAATTTTAGGATTTCGAGATAAATTTGGAATATCTGCCTATGACAAGCCCTCTGCCCCCCAATCCCAGTATGGCCCTAGCAGAGGAAATCATCCATCCACCGTTCGTGGAGGTGCGTAGAAAATCTCTCTAAATCTGACTGCATTTAGCTGGATGATAGTTTTGTCACGATGGAGTTGTCGCTGTTCAGTTTTGTAAAGTATATCCTTTTTCTGCAGGGCCCTATGCATTACAAAGTCAACTTCCACGAGACAGGTACAGAGAGCTTGAAAATTCGAACTATGCCTGTACAAGGAAGGCCTGGGTGGAATAGAGAGATCCTAGTAATTTTTTTAAGGCATGGCCACCGTTTTTGTTTTAGAGGATTACGATTAAGAGTATAGATACTTATTCTTGTAGTAGGGTTGAACGTGTCCATCACTCTTTTTTTTTACGGGGAGTCAAACAGTGGGATTTTATTTCATTTTTTACAGTGAAGTCGTATCTATTAGCAAATTGGCCCTCTATATGCCCAAATGGCAGATCCAAGGAAGGGTGACAAATAAGTAAGTTTGTAATCCCTCTTTCAAAAGTCCACTCATAAACCGAATGCAGTTTAGGGTGGACTTTTGATTGGACAAAGGTGTTGGATCTACCTTAATTTGGAGTCTGATGGAAAATTGCAAAGTTGTGAAAGCTCTTGTGTAACTGGAGTAGTGAATTTTGCTGCTTGTATCTTATTTTATTTAATTAGACTGTAATATTTGTCTGATTATTTTGTTCTATTTATTTTGATTATGGAATAATACTCTTCCTTTTCGATGGGCGTTTAAAGATGGCTCTTAAATCTTTTTTTTTGTTCATGAGACACTGTAAAAACTAGCAGAAATGCAAAGAAATTTTCATGTGTGAATTATTTCATTTTTATCATTGCCTGTTTCTCATATAGAACGGATTTGAAGACTTTCCGTAACGAGCAATCCGAGGGTCAAGTTTTTTCTATTGATATTAAAGATAGAGATGTGAGTCCTGCTGATTAGGAAGTCGTGTTTATGTATAGGGAACACAGCGATTTTCTCCTCTTCTTCCCCTGTTTGGCAGAAGAGGAGAAAATCATTGTTTTCAGATACTTATAGTTTCACAACTATAGATATTTGTAGGCAGTATAGACATATTATGAAATCTCACAACTATAGATATTGGTAGGTACTATAGTATGAAATCTCACAACTATAGATATTGGTAGGTACTATAGTATGAAATCTCTTGAGTGCATACTTTCCATTTTAAGCGGCTAGCAAACGACTGCCTTATACTGTAGATAACAAAGCTTGTTCTCCTCTTGGATATAAATTCAAAAAATAAGATAATGGGTAGCCTGTGACTGATTCCGATCCATTCTACACGATAAAACGTGGTTTTCTCCTAGCAGCCTACTGTATTGCATGAATGCCTTCTTTTCAGCAGTATAGAATATTAGAGTATGGCAATGCCTTCTCTACCTCTTTATGTTTTACGATACGATTAGGGTGAAATTCGTGGAACATTCTTTCATAAAGTGGCTGAAAAGTGGTACACTGTGTTGACACTTAACCGGGTGAATACGTAGATATAATTTTTTGTTTTTGGTTACGACGTAGCCGAAATTCTTCTCGGCATATTTTCTCATCGGATAGGCTGTGTGTGTAGCAAATGCATCTATTTTTTTTTTTGGAATATCTGCATGTAGATGAGAAGCCTTTAAGACGAATTCATAGTGCATTTTCCTAAAATAGTATATTTTTTGATAAAAGAGTGTGGCATTTTTGGATGAGCGTAGTTATTTATGTTCACCTTTTTTGTGCTTATTTGAAGAGGTGATGTTTTTCTGGCTTATGAAGAGTATCTCGGATCGTTTAGAAGGAATTATTTTTTACATTTCTGAGCTCGTTTTTTTGGGTTTTAACACTGGACATGTAGCATGGCGTGTTTGTTCTTGTAAAAACCTAAAAGTGCTCAAGTTTTTTTCTATTGTATTGCCTCAGGTATATGCGTTTGCTAATGGTCAAATTAAGCCCAAAAAAATGCCATTTAACACGCTGAATCATCCCTATGAAATTGTATTTGATGAGAATTCAACGATTTCATTAATTGCAGATGAACTAGGCATTCCAAAAATGACGTAGGAACCAAACATTTCTCTACGTTTCTATCTCCCCTCATGTTTCCTTTGCCTTCTTTTAATCTTGTTTTTCCCCCTTTTTATTCCTGGGGGATCGTTTCTATTTTTCTTTTTTAATTTTTTGGTAGAAGTTGAGTGGCTGGCTGTGCTCTTTATTTGTACTTTGAGGCAATGCTTTCAATGCATTGGGTAGGAAAACAGTATTTTTGCTCACAGTGTACACACTTTTTCATTGGTGAATGCTTTTTTCTTTACACAGTCGTGTTTATATTGACATTGCAGCTATGATTTTGTTCGCATTCGCGATCTAACAGAGAAGGAAGTGAATTCAAGAGTGGATATCGCAGCAATTGTTATGAAATACAAAGAAATCGAACAAATTACTCGCAAAGTAAGGATAATGTGGAGGGGGGTACTGAGAATAGATTTTTTTTTTCCATACAATCTTTCATCCACTTCCAGAGGCATGCCATTCTGCCTTCCCTGTTGTGTAATGCTGTATCCCATGGGTGCCATTGCTACTAAAAATATCTTTGCAGTCATTCATTTTTTTATTAGAACAGTGGATTTCTGTTCTATTTAGGATGGACAAAAAACTCAGAAACGTGAGGTTTCTCTCTTAGATGACAGCCATGCGTCGATTGCACTGACTATATGGGGAAATAAAGTAACTTTACTGCCAGAGGAGATCTTGAACGCACAACCTGTTGTTTGCTTTAAAGGTATGCATGAGCATGCCTGCCTACTTTTTAATTCCCATCCTCTGTTTATTCTTCCTGAGGATACCCACGCGTGTCTTCAACTTCATTGTGTTAAATAGCGTATTTTTGTCCTCTTATATAAAAAATGCTTTGCTGTAAATTACTCGCCTGTTTACAGTGTCCACTTTATTTTTTTCATTTCTGGTAAAGGTGAAACATCTCATGGGATTTGTAGTATCTTTTCGTTTGTGCAGGTGTAAAACTTGGAGACTGGAGGGGGAGAAAATTGGATACACAATCCTCTACACTGATAGAATGTGCTCCTACCGACTCTTACTCCATTAAATTGAAAGAGTGGTTCAATCGTGTGCGTCAGGAATTCATTTTTGCCAACTATGATTCTACTTGAGGGGATTTTACTACTCATGCCATCACTATTTCATAGCCATTGACCTGTTTTGGCTTGATTCATTTTTCCAGGTTTTTAACGTTTCTTTCTCGTTGTTGACTGTTCAGACTGGGAATAACATTGTAGTGGAGAATGTTGGCAATAAAGGCGATAGCATGAGCAATTGCAAATCTATTGAAGAAATTACAAAAGAAACGGCCAACACCGATTCTTCAATACGTGAGTCAGAGCGAAGTTGCAAGGACTGTTTTTCATACTTTTTGGGATGATGCTGCCGTCGTTCCACCCACAAAAAAAAGATATTTTGATAGTTTCTGAGCGACTATATCTCCATTTAAAGATTGATCCATGCAAGAAAATTGACTTTAAGGGTATTTTCTAGCTTTGCTCTGCGTGTGTGCATACTCTAAGTTTCTTACTTACTGTTGCTCCTACAATTTGATTCCTGTCTCAGTTTCTGAAAAAGGTGTGTATTTCACGTGTCGAGCAGCCGTTGAACGGGTTAATGAAGAAAAATTTTCCTATCCGTAAGTTTCTTACAGTGTTGAACTAGAAAATAGCAAGCCTTTGCAATACAGTGTGCTTTAGCGATATTTTTCAGTTGTGTGTACTTACTCATTTTTAGAAATAGATATATAACTCCATAGCAACTCTGTAATTTTGTTATGAGGGTTCCTGTAATGGCCATTGCAAATTAGCCTATTTTTTGCCTTGTACTCTTCAATTAGAGCATGTCCAGAATGTAGAAGGAAGCTTGTTGAGGATACTAATGTCGCAGAATCCATCTGGAGTTGTGGAAGATGTCTAAGAGATTTCACAGAACCAATGTATACGTTAGCCATTTTGAATTATTATTAGTTTACATGTGTATGTCTATTGCGTTTTATATTTTTCACTGAATAAGAGAAAAACACTAGGTATATGGATTGCCCTGTATAGAAATAGAAATAATGCTGAAGCTGCATGTACTTTGATAGTATTATACTTCGATCCTCCCCTGGATCATTTATACGTTACATGCAAGCAGTTTCTGCATGCCGTTGCATCTGTTTTCGTGTATACGTAGATATAATCTCGTATTAAATCTGGTGGATCCGAGTGGATCTCTTAAATGCTCATGCTGGAATGAATGTGCCGAGGTTTGTTCTCCAAAATCGTTGAGAGTTTGACAGAATACGTTTTCATGTCATAATAAACCGTTATCTTGATCTCTTTTTTGAGTGTTGGATAGACTTATGGCCATTTAGTTTTATTACTTTTTCCGAATGGTTTGTTTTCATGCGCCTTGCTACCATTTTGTATGCCTGCTTTCTGTGCGTAGTATTATTAATATGTGGAATCTTTACTTGATCTTATCGTATTCAGATACTCATGGGAGGAATAAAATCAGGGAATTTATTGAATCTTCAAAATGGAGGCCTTGATGTAGAAGGGAAATCGTTTAATGATGTAATATCTGAGGCATATTTTCAGGTATATACATGATGGCTTCTCTCTCTTTCTCTCTCTCTTTCTCTTTCTCTCTCTCTCTTTCTCTATTACGCTACAACTTGTACAGTAGTGCGCTTTAATTACGAGGTATAACTTTTTTTATAACTTTTTTTTATTATATCACAGGAATGGATATTTACTATACGTGCAAAATCTGAGACTTACATGGATGAAACTCGCATGAAATATGTAAGTATTAAGGATATTCTAATTTGCCAGAATCTTTTTCCATTGAATGATTACTGTGTCTGAAAACGATAAGTGAGCACAGGACTAACTAGTAATAATAACTTGATTTTGTAGTCTGAGCTTGCACGTAATGATTAGGAATATCAGTTTTCGAAATTTGTATGGAACCTATATTTCTGACTAAATTTTCCAGATATATGACGTAAAAAATGTTTTTACTTTCATCAGATGATTTATCGTGCAATTCCGGTAACCTCACGTATTTCTGAAGATTGCTGTGAATATACTCGCTTATTGAAGATGGGTGCAGTGTGAAATTTGGAACTGCTGCCCTAAATAGCTCGAATTTTTTTCTCTCAATTTCGAATAACAAAAATTTTAAAGACAATCTTTGCATTTTTTCCATTTGCAACGAATTGTGTTGTTTCTTGCTACAGAAAGCTTGTACCGTCTTGAATTTTACTACTAAATTAGTCTATTATTTTTTCTATCTATAAGTTTATTATATCGCTACGGGCTGTTGCTACCATGAGATTTTATAGGATAGGTAAGATTTCCTTCAAAATGCTGGGCTCTGTGTTCTTGTTTCCTTTAGTTTTAGCAAATTATAAGAATGACCTGTAAGCATAGAAATCCTTTGCAGTGGGAATTTCAGTAATTTATAAGTGATAAAATGGAAAGCGTAAATGTAATTTTCCTGCTAATTCGAATCAGTCTGTGGGGAGGAGACCCTTGACCTATCATGTTTATATTCAATCAAGAAATACACATTTCTGCGAATTTTTTTAGACCGGGTGCGGAGAATTACGGCGTACGCTGTGTCAAATCCTGTGCTATGAAAGTTTCATGAAAATAGTTAAATTGGCAATACTTTTTTCAGTTGAAGTTTTTCCCCTGGAAGGATTGCATCTTCTGCAAAGTATTTCATATATTTAGAATCGAAAGTTCAGAGCCAGCTAGTAGAGAACAGTTTTCAATTGATATCATTCTGCAAGTTTCATAGAAGTCTTTTGGAAATTTGAGCACTAGTATTAAAGCATCAGCAAAATACTATACAGTTTCAAATGTCAGGGATAACTATAGAGAGAAGATGAGAAACTACAATTTGTTAGAACCACCTTTAGTTGAAAAACTGCCAATTTTGTCAGAGGAAACAACTTTTAGTTTTCTTCTTGCGCCTTTGGCATTTACACTTGCTGAATAATTCAGTCAAAAATGTCCAGCAATATTTTATCAAGATTTGTAAATCATTCAGAAAACGTATAGTAAATGGTGCCTGTAACTAATTGGCTGAAAAGGGTTACAATATGAGAGCGTTATGTGAGCGTAATACTTCTATTTCTCTTTATGCATTTTTTTTGCACCAAATATTTATGAAAATTAGCAGTTTTTTGCATTTTTATTGCATTAAAAACCACAACCTTAGACAGCAATCATTTTGTTTCTTGTTGCATTCACCAGTTTTCCTTTCAAGTTTTCACATACCAGGCTAAAATTTCAGCTCATTACATAGTTGATAAAAGTATTGTCGGTCGTATGCACCAATACTTTCTACAAATTGTTTCATAAACAAGAACCATTCCCAATCAAAGGAAAAATACAGCAATAGCGCTGTGCACGTGTAATGTAGACCTTTGCTCTACTCGCGTACCCGTCACCTTGGCCATTTCGTTGTTCTCGTGATTATCACTACGTTGATATGCACATTGGCTTCCTCACCATTATTAACCCTTTGTTCACTAGTGTGAAGTCGTGAAAATATTTTTCTGTATATCTTAAACATATACACGCGGTAGGTCTTGCTGTATTGTTCATAAATTACAAGTACATGCATGTGTGGAGAAAAAGTGAAACGATTTATTTATTCATAACTTTCTCTTGCAGCAGTGATCAATGATATATTGGTTTGGGATTAGAGGAAAAGGAGAACAGAGAGGCAGCTAAGCGAGGGTGCTTACATAAATAGTTTGGAAAAAATCATGTGAACCAAGGTTATTTCTAAAAAATCAAAAGTGACAAGCCTCACGGAAGAAAGACAGTTTTAGTGTGAATGAAAGCACTTGCAACATGACGCGCAGCCATCATGAACTAGTGTTTACTTTTTGGCTTCTTTTTACAAAGGAAGGCTATATAGTTCAACGCTAGTATGCTGAACATTACCTTATCGTTACGGATAGTGATTCTTCTATTCTCTATCCTGCATTTTTCATTGCAAGTGCTTGATAGTGCTGTTATTTTGGAATCGGTCAAGCTCCCTCAGGCATCGACATGGCAAGATGCGGTGTATTTCGCTTTCCCCCAAAATCATGATCCCCGTCGAACGCACTTTTATGCCGTGAATTCCATCAAAACCGGTCGAGCACGGCTACCAGTTTGGCATTATCCCATTGGTTTCACAGCAACATTTCTTCATGCAATTCAAGGTCTTCATTTTAATAGAGCTTTCATTTTTGAGCAATCTCAGAGTTGTCGAAACAGAAATGGCTATAGCTTCCTACCCTTTTTGAATGGTTTTCCGCCGACAAAATTATCTTCAGTTAAGCGACCGATTTACAGACTGCAGCAGAATGGATCCATTTCAACAGAGGAGACGTAAGGCTACCATTCATTTTAAAGAGTTGCACTGAATAGCTGAGTTATGAAAATAAGGTTAAATATGTTCAAAAGCTTTTAAATGATGAATATTCCTACATTATAGTATACACTGAAAAATTTTGATGCGCTTCATAAGCATTATTTCATTATTTTACCCTTGAAATGCTGTTTGCATACTAAAAACTCTCATTTCATTGCATTGTGCATGGGTTATTGTTTTATTTTATTTCCGAAGGATGCCCCGGCTCGATCAAGTATTTGAAGGTTGGGATGACATAATAGAAGAAGAAAGAACGTCCTGGAAGAAAACGAACAACAGTGAAGAGAAAGTTGTTCAGCGTTTTCGAAAACTCACAAAAGCAGAAGAATTTAATAAGCGTTTGATGGAAATGCGGCATTTTACCCAAGAAGATGAGGAATTTCGAGCACCGAAATTTCTTCCGAGACTGTGGATTGTACGACCTAAATTAGGTTAGTATAGGTAAAAATAAAAATAGGAAATTGCGGATTTTGGTGCCTTTTAATGAACGTTATGAATGTACTTCCAAGCTTTCATTTATTTAAAAAAACCATTGTAATTTTCACACTTTCAAATTCAGGTGCCTATTGCAAATTGATGACAGGTGATTTGCCTCAGCTGAAGTCGCTGGTATCAAGCATTCGATCAAAATATACTGCAAATGAGTTAGAAATTGTTAATGTAACCATGGATGTGCGAATGCCTCTCTGTGAAGTTTTCTTCAGTGGTCCTATCCCAGAAGAGATACGCATATTTTATGCAAGAGGAGGAACGCTGCAGGTGTGTATACATTGTAAAAATAGGTTGCATTGTCATGTTTTAACGAAGATTTCAAAGCAGCTCCTCTCGTAATAATTAAATTTCTCTCATGTGAAAAGAAAGAACAAGCTGTTACAAAATGCATGCATTGTAAGGCTTACGATTTCTCCATTTGAATCCAGCAAACTAAGCTCTCCAACATTTTGGCAATCAGAAAATGCAGCACTGTACTTGGATTTTCTGGTAGAGTAGCATTATGCATTGATACAAGCCTATGGATGTCTTGGAAGGAGACTTTACTTCCAATGCACTACGAAAAGTAACCACCTATTTATCTAGAGAGTGGTTTGTTGGAAGCCTATCATGAAATTTTTTGTGGCTAGAAAAGAAATCTTCTCTTCTTACGTAATAACTTTTGGAAAAGCTAATGAAGGACGATACAGTTTTTTTTTTTTTTAAATAGTAAGCATGCAATAATTCAGCCACTAAGCATAGATTCAACTAAGAACCGTATAGCATCAATCATATCACCAGAGAAATTGAAGTTATACTGCTGCCTATTTTAATATGGCTTCGCCGCCTTACATTTAGAACATTCTATAGCAATGAAAAGTAAATGCATTTGTGAATTTTAGGCGGATTGTGCTCCAAGATTCTGGACGGAATGTCCTCTTCTTCATGAAAACAGTCCCTTATATTACAAATATGGTGGAAATTATTGTCCAGGTTTGTTCCCACAATGGGATGCGCAAGGAATTCTAGAAGAATTGGATGACTGCATGAATCAACCTCCCACCCACGCCATGGTATAAAGTGAAACTATGTTTATTTGCTTCCTACACCACTTTTCCTTGTTTGTATGCTTATCCTTTGTTCAAAAGTTTTTGTTCCCAAGGCCTCGTGATAACCTTTCATTTGTCAAGTTTTTAGTCCTGCATTATTAAATAGGAACCCCTCATAGATTGATTGCAGCTCCATGACATTTTATCTTATACTTCTTATTTTTGCAACTTTAGGCACTTTATTTCTGCTAATAAATGTAATGTATTTCATTTTTCATACATTGTTCTACAACACGTTTTCATAGTGGTCTCTGTTCCCTATTTTTCCATAATTTGCACTACTTACCCTTTGTGTTTCCAACAATTGAAATCCATTTATTCAAATTTAGAAATATTTGAGAGCCTCGTGGTACTGTTTTTTCTTTTTTTTTAAATTTGTCTTAACCGTGTAGAGCTACCCTCTTAATTGGAGTTGGAACAATCCTGGTGCTCTCACTCCAGAGAATGAACAGGAACGAGAATGGTGGTACCATACTGTTCACTGGCCAACTCGTCAAGCCGTACAATCCGCCTTTGAAAATGGAATCGAAGATTTCCGAGAAGTTATTGCTATGGAATCTGAGCAACTCGAGAAGAGGCTCAAAAAGCGGTCGATTCCTAAGAATTAAATGCGAGTGAATATATCATTGCGATGTAAATTTTCCCATGACAATCTACGTTTGCTTTGGCCTCCAATGGAAACATAAATACCTCTTCCCTTGCTCAAGACAATGAAACAAAAGCTACTTTTTAGAAGAATTTGTATAACAGTGAGATAACTTTTGCCGTTGGAAATAATCTAGAAATAAAACGTGTGACATAGCCTCTGCTTTAGAGCACCGGCCACTCCTCTTGAAGCCAAGTTTGACAATAACTACGCCGTGTATTCCGTCATGGAGATTATTGGGAAATCTACTTGAGCAGAATTTCGTGGTTTACGCCTCTAATCGATCGTGTAATGCGTTTTCTCTAATTTCAGGTTGAGAAGGAGATATAAAGCCACCTTTTTCTCTCTATTACGTTAGCATGGTAGTAGCACACTATACCTTTCGATGGAGTGTTCATATTGAATATAGAAACCCAAAGGGATCAAGAATTGTGAGAATAATTCTATCCTTGATCTTGTATCACTTCAAATATAGGAAGCAAACGAAATAAAAACCGTTTTAAGAATGTTTGATATCCTAAATTTCATCAGTTCTGCAACAAAAAAAGAAATCATCAAAACTCCCCCCCAAATAAAATGGGCAGCAGCTTACTTTGTTATACTTTCTTTTCTTAAAGAGGTGTTAATAAAATAGCACATATCATCAAAAATGAATGCAAGCAACCGGTATTATTTATTCGTATATATTGGGATGAGATGAGGGAGTCCAGTCAATAATCTCTTCCGATCTAAACCAAAGACTAATTTCTTTAATAGCCGATTCCACACTATCCGATCCATGGATAATATTGCGGGAGATATCAATACAATAAGTTCCTCGAATGGTACCTGCAACAAACAACAGAAAGAACAAAATTTATGAAAATTTCCCACTGTTTTCAATACTCACAGGAAACGAAATCTAAAAGAATTGCAAAAAACTTTATGCTCATCCAAGGAACACGTGGGCCACATAATAAGAAGCGAGATTTGCATCCAATATATATAAAAAGTCATTATTTCCCAGGATACTAAATTTCATTGGTTTGATTAACAAGCCCCAGAAATGCAGGTTTCCCTAGTTACACTTTCCTCTTGCAAAATATATACAAATTTTTTACACTTTCATTACATAGTAGACCCACGTCAAGCAACAAAACGATAAAATATATATTTGTTACAAAATAAGATACCCTTTCGGATTACATAAGAGATAACAATTCCTCAATTCATTTATAATTTCCTACTTTCTTGATTTTACTACAAATAAGTGGAGTTTTAAACTAAGACGTGTTTGTTTCTCAAGGATAAAAAAATCAAGACAGGACACTCCTTCATAAAGACTATAAATATGAAAAAAACGTCTTGTTTCTACATACACTGAACAATTTAAAATTTCCACATGTTCTTTCAAATGCTAAAAAGTTATTGGTTTCCATTGCTCCCTTCTTAACAGCATGATATGTAGATAAAGGGATACGCTTTTGTGCGAATTCTACCTTAAAATTTTATCGATTCCTCTCAATCCAGTTTACTTTCTACAGAATCATACCTACTTCACCAGCTCCTACAATGTATTGTAATCTCCTAAGCTTATGTAGTTTCACGACGATTATTCCCATTATTTTCAATGCCAGGAACACAAGTGAGCATACCTATCAGCAAATGAAGCCTATTGTTGCACAATATTGTATTGAGCACCCTCTAGATACACTCTCTTCTTTAATTCACCGATCATTTGAAATAGAAGGAAAAACTGTTTCAATTTCGCACGTTTAGTAAAAGTAGAAGAAAGTTTCAGCGCAGTATTGCATCTTTACAATATTTCCTTTCCAACAAGAACCAGTATTCATTCGAATAAATTCAATTCCACTCCCTGAAATTTACAAAACAGTACCTGGGGCACTTTGGCAAGGCTTTGTTTCGCCCATCATCAACCGACCCTGTTTTACAATATCCAAACCTTCCCATACCATCGCAACAACAGGGGAAGAGCCAATAAAAGCAACTAAGTCACGATAAAAAGGGAGATGGCTGAGACTACTATAGTGCTCCAGTAACAAATCCTCGCTTGCCTGTACAAATTTCATTGCAACTAATTTATAACCTCGCTGTTCGAAACGCTTTATAATTTTATTGATTAGCCCACGCTCGACCCCATCGGGCTTTACCATAATAAATGTCTGTTCTTTGCGATTGGGAGCCATTTTCAATTAAAGGAAGTATATACGAAAGCTTATTATGGACGAGAGAAAAAAGAGAACAATCACCGTTGGAGAAAAGCAAGAAAGAGAAGTGATAGAGTAGAAAAGAGAAGAAAATCATCCGGAAATTTACTGAAGACATCATCTAAGGAAAGGAGGAAAGGAAAGTCGCAGAGCAAGCATGCCGCACATTAAGCGTTCGTTATATCAGCTTTTCATCATCTGTCTGGAGCGGGCATCCAAGAAGCCCTCATTACGTGATGTTCTGGCGGCTTATGAAAAGGAAACGTCATTATATGCTTTAAATTGGCTACAGGTCTTCATCGCCACAACTATGGAGATATGAGAAGAATTAGATCCCAAAAAGACCTAGTAAAATTAGTGAAAAATAATAAGATATTTCTTAAGACTATAACGGCAACAGATATTTCTTAAGGCTATAACGGCACCAGATATTTCTACGTAGGCTTACTTTTTGCGCTTTCTATTTCGTATATACAGAAAATTTGTGACGTAACAATCTTGAACAAGCTAGAAGAGTGTATGTTAATTAGCCAAACAAATTGCTTTTTAATTGCAAAAACGCAAACATCTCTCTTTCTCCTCTGAGAAAGTCCAAATGTAGTTAAGTTTGTAAACTTACTCTAAATTTCACTTGAATTTGCAAAATCATGCCTTATCTGCCCAAGAAAGCAACGGAGCAACGATTTGGTCTTGCTTAACGCTATGCATTGCCTATCTTTGTGTAGATACCTTCACATGAAAATATCAAGTATTGCATTATCAAATTGAATAATGCATAGTTTATTGTCAGCCACATGTATCCTCTCAAAGATTGGCTGTCATTATACCCTTTTTAAGCATAATTTTTAATTAAAATACCGGTACTTTCATAATATCTGATCTTTTTATTCGTTGTAATTTTGAAGCAACTTTGTAGGTAATACGCATGCTGAAACATAAATCGAATTACAAGACAGTCTTTTGATGAATGAAAGTATGCTCCTATATTAGTAGCACGAAATTTAACGTTAGTTCTGTAACAGAAAATACCAGAAACTCTATCAAGATGAATAATAGCAAGGCAAAAAAAGTACACGTACTACCAAAATTATGAATGGAATACAACATGAGGCCAAACTTGGAAAAATCCCTTTGAGCTTTGTGTGTAAACGATTCAAAAATTGCTTCTTGACATATGGTCCATCGCCTGTATTCCATCGACCTGGCCTCTTGCTAGCCCCTCATTCATTATAGAAAAAGCGCTTGCTCACTTTTTGCTTGAAAAATAGCTTTACAGTTTCTGCGTTTACTTTACAAGCGCTCCTGTATGCGAGTTTCTAAGTTATTTAATCAAGCGTATAGTCATTCATCTGCGGCTCGGCAGTTTTACCTCCTGCTACTATGTGATGTTCTTTGTTGGTAAGAATTTAATATATTTTCCCATTCTTAAAACGCAAGATAGGTCGTGATTGCTCCTCTGTGTATCTCATTTCAAACAAGAGAATCAATGGACACTTTTTCTGAGCTTTCACACATTACAAAGATTCCAATGAATTATGTCTAATCATGCACTGCTTTCTTTTCTTCTGTTTATCTGATGTACTGACACGCTGTATCTTCTTACTTAGACGAAGTGGCCCCCGTTCTCTACACAAATGCTTTGACTTTGTGCAGGGCATATTTCCTGTTATATTTTAAAAATAATGGAAGAAGATACTTGACGAAATGCACTCATTTTATGATTTTTTATTTGGCTTCCCTTGCTTTCTTTATCTGTCATGCCGCAGCACTTACTCCATTTTAGTATTTGAATTGGTAAATATTTTATCAAGACTTAATTTTTTTTTCACTCGAGTATGGTGGCCAGAGCAAAAGGATGAAACTATCGTCTATATGCGTTTGTAACTGTGATAAATAGTGTTGTTACTACTATGACGTTTTTAATTCCATTGCTTCTAGCAATGAAAACAAATAGACACTGTCGCAACCCTGTAATCTGTACTACTTTGGTGTGTGCGTTAAAAAATCCAGGAAACTGAATTCTATCGATCGAAGTTGCATGTTTCCTTGAAGCTGCTTACGAAGCGTTTCAAGGAAAATGATGTAGTGCGTCACAGACCAGTTTTAATAAAAATGTTGAAGATTCAGCCATTACAGAGCTGCTTTATCATTTTGACTAGAATCATTCATTTTATACGTTCAAAATTTTTTCTATAGAGGGGTAAAGGAAATTTTATAGTTGGAAAGGATTTCTTAAGTATATTTATGAGAGAATCAGCAGAATAGGTAATTTTTACCTACGCACTGTTTTATCTTGTTTACATTTCTTCAGGTAGGAAATATGAAAAGCAATATTCCTATTTCGTGTAAATGTGCGTAATTAACTGCAGCTATCATTTCTCTTTCGCTTGTCTGTGGCTATCTCCGAGGATTTGTTCGCTGTGCATAGGCATAACTAAACAGATTTCTTGCAGCAAAATTATAGTGTTTGCAAAATATCCGTTCAACTATGGCTAAAAACTTTGTTAAGAACGCTTGGGCGAACAAAAAAACAGGAAAGAAACCTCCTCCCATAGATTCTGACGAAAATCGTACGTTTATTTCAAACAGAGTAATGCTGCAACCGTATTATTCTTATTTTTCAACGTTCTTAGCTTAAAAATACTTTGGCGAATACTGGAAACAAAATGTTAGGATAGGATGATGAAATAATAGAAGGAAATAAATAAACGTTAAAAGAGATGTGATTATATAAGTACCTAAATCATAGTGCCATACTAGGAAAATGTGCATGCACGTTAAAATCCTTTTTAGGAAAGAATTGTTGATACTTACGCTTCTTAACTTACTGCAATAGGAAATATATTTCTATTATTTTCTGGGTAAACATTTACATGAACAAAATTTTTAAATAGTATTCTCTCTATATAATAGCGGGGTGGGGGGGTACGTAAACACAGCACACCAGTCTGTACTATTTATAAGGAAAATTCTGTTTTGTGTACTGCTATAGCTTTCAATTTGCACCTTGATGGAATTGAAGGACTCCTCATAGTTTCACAGAGTACATTTTGATTGTATCAGGATAGAAAATTGGCGTTATTTTGTGAATCTGAAAGCTTGCTGCATTTTTAGAGAAGCATCTAGTCATGAATGCACTCTTCAGAAACTATTTTTTCATTAAATTTTACTTACTAGTGTGTAGCCATCCGTTACTCTTGCCGCCCTCTAATGACCTGTCATCGTACAAAATTTTCATTCGTTGCATTTTTAGTGTAGAGAGTGCCGTATGTTCATTCCCCCTCAGGGATTCTCTATTTTTTCAGAATTTTTCGTATACACAGAAATTAAAAGATCATGAGATGGGAGGGTGAGGGTGTGATGCTTTTACATGCATTGTAGAAGGGAGAGAGCCTAGACCCTCTCTTATATATCAGAATGGTTTATATTCTCTTGAATAAATTGCTTCAAATTCTTTTACTAGTATGTATCTATTTAGGTATTAGATACAGTTATTTAATGAAATTTCGTATTCGAGTATCAAGGCATCGTTTGTTCATTTTTATTCAGAGAATGCTGTCCCTAATTTATATTCCGAAAATTCCCTCTCTGTACAATTGTCTAGCTATATTTCTGAGGTACGATGATGCTACACGCATTTACAGTGTATGGTAAAGATGTTTGTTAGTTTTAGTATGAAATGCATTCTTTTCATTAGATTTGGACTCTTCTATATATGGAAAAATAGTAATGCTATGTTTTGTTGAGGTTTTCGCAACCTCCCGCCTTAATAGGCTTACTCTTTTTCTCTAGGAGGGATGATTTCAGTCTTATGCATAGTTTTGCATAGTAATATGGTATAGCCTAGAGAAAACTATGAGGCTGCATCTGCAATAGTGCTAAACATTTTTCTGCCTTTCTTTAGTATGGATGGGGTAGAAAAGAAGGGGAAAGGAGGATATTAAGATAGCGAACGCATGGGACATTGAAAAAAATTATGATATTTTCATACGGAACACTCCATGAATGGTGGGTTGATGCAGGAGAAGTATTTTCTGGTAAGTTATCGTATATATTCTCCTCTGCTACTCTCTCGATGCGTTGTAAACTTTTTTCTTTGCAATAGTATCTAATTATAAAGTGAAATGCGTCTTATGTAGCCATACGTGCGTGTTACATCTTTGTAGGAAACATAATAAATCAAAGTTTTGATTTTTATGAGATTTGTTTGATTTTTCCATAGTATTTAATCGGCCTAAACTACAAAGAAGATGTAATTTATGGCAGTTTACGGTTGGCTTTCACATCTCTTGCCTGCATTATTGGCATCGCGGCTGCATTTTCTTCTCTCAGCCCTCTAGTAAATAGCTGGATACGTTATTTAGTGGTAGGCACGAGAGTACAAAGAGATTTTCTATCCTATTTTAATTGCTAATTTGATGTGTTGAATATTCAAGACAATGAGGGTCTATACTTGTATAAAACAGTTGTTTTTAAAAAATTCATTTGCTTCATTTTCTAGAAATGCCATCTCTCTCTATACCTCCTTCCATCCTCTCTTTCTCTCTACACCTCCTTCTATCCTCTCTCTCTCTCTTTCTATACCTCCTTCTATCCTCTCTCTCTCTCTATACCTCCTTCTATCCTCTCTCTCTCTTTCTATACCTCCTTCAATCCTCTCTCTCTCTTTCTATTCCCTTTATGTGATTCCAGTCATGGTTACTGGTGGAAATTTTTCAAATATCCATGTAATAACGACACCGTCTTGTTATATGGAAAATGTTCATTTGCTTGGAGGAAGGAAATGAGTGCACCAAAATGTCACAACGTTTGCTTTCTCTGCATGCAAGAATGAACGATAGTTGTATGTAGCATAAAATTTTTTGTTTTGGCTTTCCCTATTCTCACCTTTTGTCTTCTACTTTCATTTTTTTCACTCCTAGTGGTTTCAATCCTGGTATAACTAAATTTCCTTGTGTTGAATTTTTTCGATGAACCCACTTTAAAAGTTTCTCTCTGAATGCTACTAGCACAGTTTAATTTGATATCTCAGCTGAGCACTTTCATCAATCTAAAAACATTTTCTGGATATTATCTGAACCTGCTGCACGTACTGATCTTTTGTTCGGCTCAAAGTTTAGCACATTGCATTTTCCTAGATTCGTTTTCCAGCCGTTTTTGTTTTCATAGAGATGGAGTATCTCTCAGTAGGATTCTAGCCCTTTGTTCACGCAACCCTAGATACTTCTTCTTGCTTTACTATTGCCATTTTCAATATTGCTTTTCTACATTTTTGCTACCCTCTCGTGCTCTTCAGGCATCATTTTTTATTACTATGGTACCAATCTTGTTTATGGAAATGTTTATCATCAAAAACGCAATCTTTATCTTTGTTAATCAAAAGGTTATTTTTACTATTTCTTTTTTTCAATTGTTTACGAAATTTGTTGTGAGGTCATTTCTTGTTTCATTTCTCGGTAAACTGTGAAGAATTTTTTGTTTATAGTATGTTGTCGTAACACCCCCATGCTTGTATATTTTTTTGTAGGGGGTGCGTATATTTGTTGAAGCAAGCTTGGATGCATCATCATCTCAATTGAAATTGACGTTTAGAAGTCGCAAAAAAATAGACTCCGTTGTTGGATATATTGGAGAATTTTTCCATTCTGATGGGTAAAGCACTACTATGCATTACAATGTTTATGAGCTATGGGATTAATTGACTATATGTAATTGAAACTGCACGACCATTTCTTTCTTTGATTTTGAGCCCACTTTATCTCAAATGAAGCGAGCCTGTAATTCATGCAAATTGTTTGTTTCTGTTTATACGCAACTCTGTTTTGTTCAGGTTTTTGTGTGAAGAGGAGATGCAGGAAGACTTGCAGTATTTACTTCAGAAGCAGGATGCGGCTACTGAAGATTCGACGGAGATGAAACGCATACATAAGAAAAAGGAAAATTGAACGGGATTTTTACTTCGCCTGTTTTTACAATTTTTCATCGACATAATCGGGGGAATGTAGCGATGCAAATATTTGAATTAGTTACGAGAAATTTCCTGTAGCACTTTAATTTCCATAGTAAGCGTATGCAACCAATTTCAATAAAAACACAATAGTCAATCCCAATGTATTCTCATTGTTTAAACATAGTAGAATGGCATAACGTTATCAAAACTAGGATTTTCCTTAGTAGGGATAGAAGGAGGCATATTAAATTTTTTATATTCCCTTCCTCCACTAGTTCAGCCTTTCAATATTTCAGCAAATAATTATATGCGCAGTGTTTCCGCACCACACATAGTAGTATTGGAAACAAATTCAACGGGAACATGCGCAACGGTGTTGCCTGTATTTTAAATAGAGCATTTACAGTCTAGTTGATACTCTTTCTGTATCTGCTCCTGCTCATCCCACGTAAAAAGTAATTCATCCGATTGAATCGTTAGAATTGTGGCTGTTTGTTGCACCATCATAGCAATAAAAACATCAGCGTCCATTTTTCTACTACTTGTCACGCCGCGTGCCCGTATTGAATAGAACACCGTAACTGCACACGAGACGATAGCCCAAGCTACTAAGTGAAATTTCTTGTGGGGCAACCGCTTTATACACAATGCTTAAATTACTGAAGTGCTTGGGAAAAATTCATTTTCTATGAAATCTTATGGTACTACGTATCGACATCTTGCACAGGCAAATCAACGCCTTCAATAGAACTTGTAACGTGAATTATGTCATGAATCTGCTGCAGCCACAAGGATATGTCGCTATTGCGGGGGGAGGGTGAATTTGGAAGAACTGTTTCGCAGAGAAACGCAAACGAGTAAAACAATTAAAGACCTTTCGTTCGAATAATTACATTCCGTTTGAGTATGCATAACCGACAGTAATATTATATACGTACAACCATCGTGTCATTTATACGGCGTACATCTCGTGTAATTTCTCCATTTTCTGGAAAGAGAAGAACTGACGTAAACTTAGTCGGCCACAACTTACTTTTTGCTCTACGCAAACAAAATACTCTGATAGATAAATTTGCTAAAGTTGCAATTGTTATATATTCCACAATTTTCCAATCTACATCGTCCTTCTTAAAGAACTTATAATACTACATACAAAATACTTTCTGCAGTCACAACAAACATTCTATTCCAAAATAACTACGCCCATTAAAATTATAACTAAAGAATCGCATCTCTTCTAAACGGAAATCTTACAACAGAGATCACCGAGTGCAAATGAAGAAGAAATACGCATTTCTTCTTGAATGCAAAATGCCAGTGACTATTGCGGCACCTCAGCCTTCATCACAATTATACGAACGGGTGTTAACTAAAAGTTTGTTCCCATCACAAGAAAATAGAAAAAGAATCCGAACGTAGAATAGTCGGAAACCCCTTAGATACAACCGATTGTGTACAGAGATATTTTCAAGTGAAAAAATGCTCATACCATTTTTAGTATTTTTGTTTAATTGCTTTTCACAGGAGTCGGAGTGGAATGAAAAGAAGGTAAAAATTTATCATCATCTTCTTCCTGTTCAGAGCGAAAAGTAATTTTGAGATACTTCCATGATAATTTCTGAGCAAATGGTATAATAGTAGACACAGAATCGTTTCCTTTTTGGATCGAATACGAAATTGCAGATTCTCTTTGCATCGGTGAAGGAAGAGATGCTGCAGGCAGTTGCTTATTCTTCGTAAAACGACTTTTCGAAGAACACGAGGCAAGAGGTGTTACCTTCTCGTCTTCTTCGTCATGAACTGAAGTTTCTACATCCGGTAGAGCTTCATCACTTCTTTCCGAGCTTTGATCATTATTAGCAGCTTCTGATAAATTCTTATTCAGTCGCTTCTTCGATGCGTTACCAGAGGTCGTAATATTCTTGCCAGTTTTAGGAGAGGGAGTATATAAAAGAGGGCTACTGGATTCCAAATTTTCTTCCTCTTTAGAACCACACGTATTTTTACCTATTGAGATTCCAACGGGACTGCTCACAGGCGTAGAGTTTGCCTTACTGCCCATTGCAACGGAACTTTTGTTCGTTTGCTCAAACAGACGTGACTCAGCAGGAGAAAAATTGGATTTGCTGCTATTTCCTTTGGATATTACAAAAGGAGAGGACGCCGTATCATTTGCATTCCATGTATTGTACAACTTTCGTAACTTCGACAATCCTTTCGCTTCTTCAAACTTTAAAATTTGAATATCCGAGGGCAAATTTGTGTTGAGAAACTCTTCCGCCAAGCGATTACGGCCACCCACCGCCCTTACCTACACATGCAAATATAGCAAATTTTGCAAATCTTAACGAATTATTATAAAATTTTAAAGAATAACAAATGCTTGATCATCCGGGAGTAATGCCACTCTACAAAATTACATATCCAGCACTTACCAGCTTCTCATAATGCAGAGATACGATATCAACAATGCGCTTTAGAATGGCTAGAGAATACCTATACAAGTAAATCCTGTGTAAAATCACAAAAATATACACCATGTAGACGTTTTTAGTCTGCTTGCATTGAAAGCTATCTCCAGAGAGTAAAAGCATCAAAACGTACTCCTGCCATACTAAACAATAAAAAGTACCAACGACACCAAAAACATAGCCCTTTCATCCATTAAAACAGTGAATGCAGCTTATCGATGTAAGCTACGAATAGAAAATAAATATATTAAACATAAAAAAGGCATGAGCAACACCAGAGGCAACCATTTTACTTTTCTTTGCAGCTGCATTGATGCACTTCCAAACAGGGGGCACAGATGACATCCGAAACGTGAGGGCAGATAACACAGCCTATTAAAAAAAAAGAAATTTACAAACTCTTTATTCGTCTTAAGCATCAAAGAGGGTTCCTAGCAGGACAGTATTCCCATCAAGAAATAAAAACTTAAAGCTATCCATGTAAAATACAAGGCGAGAGAAGAGGAGTCTCAAAAAACAGCCACAAAACAAACAAAATTACCAGAAAAACAAGCGGTTTGGCAGTTGTCACAATCTTTCGATGGAACCTTCGCAATAGAGGCACAACATTGAAGAAGGTTGGAATCAGAAAGATCGAGTGCTAAAGGCACAGGTGTCACATTTTCCAAATCTGTATACAAAATGTAAATGAAAAGGGTATAAAATGCCACATCAAAGCAAAATGGAAGGGCTGTTGCAACGTATGGAATCAAGGAGAAACATCTTAAAAAATTGAAATTAATAGATTCTAGTATAGTTGAAATCAATAGATTCTAGTATAATTGAAATCAATAGAAACTCTAAGACAGTTGATGTAACCACAGGATTTCATATAGACAAATCTAGTAAACCGTTCATGCCTGTCTCAAAAGATAAAAAAATAAAACAGGCCACGATAGCCATCCAAAACTTTTAGATATTCTAGAAAACCCACAAAAAATTTTTACACCGCAGGGTACCTCATCCCTCATAAAAAAGCAAAATAATAGCCTTGTATACTCTCCTGTGGCACACCAATACAAAAAAAAGAGAGATATATCTCGTTACTCAAAACAAAGCATCTCTTGCCTTCTCGAAACAGAGCCATTTCAGTGAGGGATTTTATTCGATTGTCTCGCACACGCTGTAGTTCTGCACGGCTTAAATGGAAGGGTAACTGAGGAAGATCCACCATATTACGATAATGCCACTCTGCAGGTAGAATATATCTTAGAATACATCTTAGAATATATCTTAGACTATATCTTAGACTATATCTTAGACTATATCTTAGAACACATCTTAGAACACATCTTAGAACACATCTTAGATTATATCTTAAGAAATTTAAGCGCTTGAAATCCATTCTAATTAAATCCCCACAGGCTTCACTTCTTTCAACTACTTTACTTCCCAAAATAGCATTTAATAGAACATATATAATGTCCATTCCAGAAGATATACGAGTGTCTCAAGCAAATTACTAAAAATGACGACCAGGAAGAGGCATTTTCTACAGAGAGAAACATCTCAAGTAGGGCCAAAGACAGGCCAACATCCAGACAGTAATATCAAACAAAAATTCCACACGATGTAAGGGCACCTCTCTACATATATAACACACCATCATTGAAGAACATCAACAAGGCCTTGCATAGGTAGTATAAGGAAGAAGAATCCAATTCTGTATGACTGAAAAACCAAAAAAAATTGAAACAAAGATGAGACGTACGCAGGGATACCTCTCAAATGCCTTCAATCTAAATATGTACAAACGTGTGGACAGTTGTAGAAACAGAGAAAGAGGAATCACAGTATGAAAAAGTGTTAAAACCTCTAAAAAAGAAAGATGCAAACGATCCATAAACGAACAGCTAAAATGCCTTAAAATCTCCCCTAAAAGCTAACCAATTCGCAGAACGGATTAATAACTGATAAAATGGAATACAAGAGGATCTAAGATATCGATAAGCATCAATGGAGCGATATCCTGTATCCAGCCAAAAAGCAGGGGCTATGTTGCAGGCTTCATTGCAATTCAGGCTGAAGAAACCGTCAATACAGAAATATATATATATATAGATAGAAACAAAAGGGAGTAAAGCCTGAAAACCCTCAAAGAAAGCGATACAACAAAATTTATTGTCCATTTATAAAACTACGAGAAAGAGACTCTCTTGAGACACACTCTTGTACTCTCTTAATAAAAAAATGCCCCAAAAAAATGAATTTGAGAACTCCACAAGGAGGGAATGAAAGGGGGAAGCTTCACTCAGTAGAGAAGAAACAGAATCCCAAAATCCTTGTATAATAAAACCAACATACACCATACAAACCGTTTGTATTAAAAATATCTATAGACAATAGAGTGGAATCACTTTAAAAAGATAATTTTAAAGAGGATTACCCAGAGTTAAATCCAGCATGAAACGTCCTGGGCCATAAGAGAATGAATTCATTCTCATTTTGAATCGCTCGATAAACAGGGACCTTGTTGTTCAATAAGATGGATGGAGACAATTGTACGGTCAGGCTGTGCAATGCATAATCGGATTTACCATTGGTCACATAGTTTTTCAACAATCTCTCCACACTAGCGGCTCGAGAGGGTGGAACCACGTACCAAACCTGGTGTGAAAAAGAAGGGGTAATGGAGACCTCTACATATCAAATGAATGATGAAGAAAAAACTAAGCAGTCTACGGTGGCTAAACAGGACGAGAGATCACCTATAAACCTCCACAACAGAAGATACACACGAGTAGCGAAATCTCAGGATTTTCCTCTCCACCCCCCTCCCCCCTCCCCCACACACACACTCCCACCCCTACCATGCAAAGAAAATAACACCAGGAAGGCGTATTTGGATTCTAGCAAAGAAAACCAAGACTTGTTTACAAGGCAGTGATGAAAAAAAAGTGCAAATCTCAAACCTTTGGAGAACCAAAATGTTGATAATTTACAGAAGCAAAAAAATTATCTTCGGTGTGCCAGCAGAAGCAGGAGAAAGTCATCCCAAGATATAGCCAAGGACTTGTAATTCCTGGAACATCTCTATGGCAATATTTTAACAAGGAACCCTCACTACAAGGAAGTTGAGTAAGATTCCATGGATGTTTCGTGTAACGACTTTCAGGATCCTTGGGAAAACCACTACCATAAGAATTCGTTTTCAAATCTGCTGCATAACGAACAGTCACTGAACGGAAAAAAAAAGAAAAATAGGCTTGAAACAGTTGGATAGGACATCTTTCAGCAAGATAGAGGATAAAAGAAGTTGGTGTAAAAAAAAAAAAATTGATAGTCCCTACAAGGTTGAGAAAAATATTTTTATATAAGATGTACTTTAAAAAAACGTTATAAAAGGAGGATCCCCCCTATTCCGAGCCAACGAGAAGATTATGAACCAGAAGAGGTATGTTGTGGCTCCAACAATTAAAAAACAGAAGATAGGGAAACACAGGAAACGATCACAATTCAAATTGACCAGAAAAAGATCAAAAGAGGCAAGCATTTGGGTCAAACTTAATCCTAGCAAAGAAAATGTATAAGAAGGGGAGAAAGCTCTCAACAACAAACCTTTTTCTGTAGCATGCTCAACAATGCGCCAATATTCCTGTTCAACTTCTTCCAAAGAAGGAGATTCCACCTTAAATTGAGACTTAATAAATCGTTCATTTTCTTCCTTTAAATCTTGGAGTCTCCAACACTTCTCCGGGTGAGAAAATGACTAGGAACAAATAGCATAAAAAGTGGATAGAGAAGCAGTGTGGAAGCATAGCAATTCTAAACTAAAGCTATATGATTCCCTAGTGTTCTCGGTAGACTACAAGCAGAGAATAAAACGCAAAGAATAGAAATAGAGAGAGAGTTATAAGGGCTGACGTTTCATGAGGCTACGTTTTAAATACAGAAATCAAGGGGTACTCCGATGTTAGTATTCAATAAATTTTTTGATGAAAAAACTCTATCCCTCTACGCTCTCCATGCACACAGACACAGTCTAGTTTGCCAGTGAAAAGAGCGATGGGATTGACGGTA
This sequence comes from Cardiosporidium cionae, assembly GCA_015476325.1. Classification (NCBI taxonomy): domain Eukaryota; phylum Apicomplexa; class Aconoidasida; order Nephromycida; genus Cardiosporidium; species Cardiosporidium cionae. The sequence goes on along the minus strand of JADAQX010000110.1, from coordinate 30,550 downwards.
TTAATAATAGTTTTCATAACAGCTTACTAAGATATAAGTATATCCCTAAAAAATGAATATCACTATAGCAAACTCTAAAACTCCCTATAACTTAGAGCAAAAGGGGTGTAACGGTTTATACAAGGTTGAACATTCCAATCACCTTTCCAGTAGAAAGCTTATGAATGTGCTGTTCTCGCACTTGAAATTCCATGCTTTCTAAATCAAGACTAAAAGGAGGCTTCCAACCCGCTGGAGGTATCAACTTCACAGCCCCATATTTGCGACCTACAATGAAAAGAAGAAGAAAAAAAAAGAGGTTAAACTACCCTATATTCAGAGAGTATGGACAGGATAGGCTAGCATCCTCACTCTTTCGTATCTCTGAATAAAAAATCGTGACACAGCCTAGCGATGGCCTACGAGAGGGGGCATAGAAGAAGGGGATACAAAAATAGTTGAAAAGAGGCGAAAACGAAAGGCGTTCTCTCTGAAAGTGTATGACAACGAAATGCAGCTTCTTACCATACTCATGGTACTTCTCAAAAAGTTTGACAGGTTCTTTGAATAAATCTTCTGTAGGCTGTACAGAGGGTATTTCAGGGAGATCCTTCGAAAAGTGTATCTTCGTTGTTTTCTTGTCCTGTAGAATCACAAAAAGAGAGAGAGAGAGAGAGAGAATTCCCATGCAGAAATACAGAGCTATGCGTTTACGAAGAGAGAATATAGCAGACAGGGGAAATAAAATAGAGTTCAGCCCAACAAAATACGAGCCTACTCCTTTGAAATCATTTTTTTTGTTCTAATCATGCATTTCTGCATTATGTAACACACAAAGGCATCCTCAAAAAATAACACAAATAGAGGATATTGCTTAAGCAATGGTAGAACTTGAAAAATAGATGTGTACGTCTATTTATTGATGCCCATTAAAGCACATGGGTGAATAGAGGCCATTCAAATAAACGAATCATTTGAAAAAAATCAAAAAGATAAAGTTAACTCCAAAAATGCAATTTCCAAATATAAAAAAAAATTGCTATTTTTCAGCTATAACATCAATTCATTGGCTAACGCACCACCATCGATTTCTTGATAGCGGCTCTGACATCACGATCAAACTCATCTTTTTCAGGTTGGTAAAATACATTCGTTTTGCGTAGACGTTTTGGACGCTCTCTGACCGCTTCAAATCCATCAGTAGGAATGCAACGGACGGGGCCTTGCATCGTGTACTATGGCTTTACCTAATATTTTAATTCATCGTTGAGTTTTGACAAAAAGCAATGGAGGTAATCGTAAAAGAGAAGGCGTGCCGGCGTAAGAAGCTTCGTATAATAGATGGGTTGAAACTTCCTTTTCATCTGTAGCTAAGCATACAAAAACAATGGTGGAGAGATTTACTTAGCACCCGCGAGAGGAGACGTAAATAGAAATATAAAAGTGATAGGCAGAATTTAAAAGAAAAAAGTGGTAGATAAAGTGACCACCCTGTCGAAGGAGAGAAAAAATGCAACAGAAAGTGGAGTCGGGTCAGTCATGTAGGGTAGCGCTCATAGCATAAAATTAAATAAAAAGATTGAAGCGCCGATCGAAAGGAGGATTCCCAAGCAACCGCATGTTTTCATTGTCATGCAGTGAATGAGTCTGCTCTTTAGAAAAAATCCATTATTCAGAAAGGAAAAGAAGAGTGTGATGCATTTTTCTCCCTACTTTTTGTTCAAACAGTTTTGGTTGACTATACCAACGCAATAGAAGAAACTTCTTCCAAAAAGTACATGCAAGATATTAAAATGTAAGCCCTACAGATGCAAACAAATTCTAAAAGCTATAGAAGATATCGGTTTTCCAGAAAAGTTATCAGAAATATTGGTACACGAATTCACCCAAGCAAGAAATATGAAAAATGCTCCACCAGGTAAATTACAGAGTGCAACATAAAGAATGTAAATATAAATGGAATATTTTCGCAAACAAAAACTTACCATTCACAAGCAGTACTACTGTAAAATTCTACAGGCAGGGTATTTGTTCTCGTCGAAGAAAGGATAAATCAGCAACGGTTAAAGTATCTCATGCAGATGAAGGAATAAATTTTAAAAAATTTAACGCTGCTGAGGCCGACGCAGGGTCGCGGTTTATAAAGAAAAACCGAAGACATCCGTTACACACTAGCGTTGATTTAGAATACCTACACTCTTAAAATTTGAGTTTGAAACGCCACAGGACTAATGGCGTTTTTTCGTGGTTAGATTCGAAAAAAGAATGACTTGACGCCCTACCTACAAAGGAAACGAAGCATGCCCTATCCGAACTATGACTCTTGGGCTATAAAATAATATGAAGAAGCTCTGCAAAAACGTAAACTTAAAGAAACAATACTTTTATCATCATTCAAAAGAAATGAAAAATGTTAAAACCAACGTAATTCCGTACGAACATTTCCCTCCACTTTAACCACTGCATGCCAGCGTGCAAGTTACCTTATCGTTGCGGACATGCAAGGACTTCAGCGCTACCGCTACCCTCTTACATACCTAATACTTCCCAAAATAAGACTTTTACTGCCCTAGAAAAATAGAAGCTTCAAGTTCGTTTTAGCGACGTGAAAGAGTTGCCCAAAGCATAAAGGACGCAAAGCCCTCCTCTCTATCCTCAAAAAAATTTCAGTTCCTTTAGGAATGAATGGTTGCGAATGAAAACTAATGCAAGGTGACTAGCACATAGAATTAGTAAGATAGGACTTGCATAGAAAGTGACAGCACCGGCGGGGGCAGTGCCGTAAATATAAACGGCTGGTGCTTCCTATTATTTGACTACGCATTCTCCAGTTTACGTTGAGCATAATTTGCCGCGACTGTTAGATTCCAAGACGAACAATTTTTTTATGCAGCCGAAAATTTTCGATACTCGAGGAAATAAATATACCCGCAGCTTTGGTACATCCAAAGCGATTTATATGCGTTAAAATATCGAAAGCCGGCTTTATCTTCTTCAAGATGAGTATTAAGCAGCACTTTCATGACTCTGCGTTTTGTATGCCTTTTTTTAATTTGTTTCACCCTACATCAATGCAAACCAAGAACGTTCAAATTGTGTGACCGTATAAAAACTTGTCACTTTGTAGTGAGAAAGGAATGCACGCATTTCACGCTACCTTTTATGCTTTATTGCTTTCTGTAGCTCTCGATGTCGTACAGCCGAGTCAAGCATTTAAGAAACTGCTTTCATAATTCTCATAAGAATATGCAAGAAACCTCAAATTTAAAATGTATTTGTTCTCAAAGAAACGATGTACTCAAAAAAGAAATTTTTAAGCAGATTTATATTCATATTTTGGAGAAATTAAGATAGTTTCAAAATTGTATAGCCTAATTTATGCGTGTATACGGAATATGGACACATAGAAAAGTAAGCCTCATTTTACTGCATGCTAATGGTGTCCTCTAAGCACACAATCCTATGTTTGTGCATGCGCATACATTTCTCATGTCACAAGCTTGATGCAAAATACGTAGAAAAAATCAGTTCGTAATATGTAAAGTACTTTTGCAGGAGCAGCTATCACAAAAAAAAGAAAAAATTCAAAACGATATTGGATTTGGAAAAATGGTAGACATGATGTAAGTTTGAGCTGGCAAGAGATGATTTTAACCAGCACACTCAAATATTGAGTAATAAATCACTGCATTCAAAGATAAGCATACACAATTCTGCAACAACTTTAAGGCACTGATCTCATCTAAGTGATTACATGTTTTTATTACAGAATGCAACTTTCCTCTATTCTTTTCACTATTATTTGGCTATATTATACTTTAGTGTCTTTGCTTCCATACTTTTCTAAGTCTCATGGGATAGTGACTTCTTACTGTTGATAGACTTCCCTTTAAATATTTGTGCCTCTATATAATATGTGGCGTAACGCCCATATAATTCATAGGCTTGCGAGTTTTTTCACGACCATTGGTAAAGCAGCCAGCACGTACTTTGTTTGATTGTTTCCTTTTTCTCTTCAACTTCAATTTAATCACTAAATTTTTAACGTAAGATAGAATTATTTCAATGTGGAAATTTTCTGTGATAGAATCGGTGCTACTCTTTTTATTTTTAAAGCAAGGAAATTTCAAAATGTCAATAAAATGATTAATATCACTTTATTTCAATTTTTTATACTTTTTATTTTCCTCCTAATTTTTCAAATAACCTGGAAATTTTTTATTCACAATAAAAAAAATCACTACAATTGTTGATAAATTCTATTTCAATTACGGACTACCTGCTTCTAAATTTAATTTTACTTGGGCAAAATCTATAATACTATCACGAAGAATTATTTAGAAAAATTTAAAATTTTTTTATTGTACAATGGTAAGAAGAATATGTAGCATGATTACTTTAAAGAGTGACGATTGAGTGAACTCAACTGTAAAAATCTAGTTTAAAAGGCATTCTATTCGGTTTTAGAAGTAGCTCAAAAATAGCGGGACTAATAACAAAAGTAAATAATGCTTAGTTATCAAAAAAAATCGCATTTCCAACATCTATAGAGATGAAGTATGCCATATACGGAAAGTGGAATTTAAGAAAACTGCAATGGTACCAATTTGAAATGATTTGTAAATTGCTAACTTCTTTGTTCAGGTTGAATTTTGTGTAAGATTTTGGGTTACAACCAGCTATTTGCAGAGAGTAAGTATTAGAATGGTAACACCTATATGAAGATAAACTCAGGAAAGAGATCCACAACTTAAACGATGTGTTCACATACGTGTCAACAAAATCATTTTTACGTACATAATCACAATCATTCATGCATGAAGAATATCAAATACAAACTCATGTACGCGCAAAATCCAATCTTTAATTTGATATTTATGCATTTTTTTCTAAAATGGAATGACATCATCTTTGTTCAATTCATTGGATTAATTTCCAAATGTTGCGTGTGTGTCTATTTAATTAAAAAAATAAAACAAAGTTTTATAGCTAATAAAAAATCTACTTATATGCTGAATGCTTGAAAAATATTTGTGGAATGTTTGTTTAGTGAGATGAAAGTAAAGTTTGTAATTTTGGTTTTGTCGCTGATCTTAACTTTTGTGTTAAATAACATAGGAAGCCATTTCTAAAGTTTACAAGGCTTCAGTAAATGCTTATCAATGCTTAGTATCAATCAACAGCTATTAATTGTATGACATTTAATTTGAGTTCATAATCGTAAATAAAATATTTCTTCAGGGCTATAATTTACATACTCAAGGTTGTAGCTTATCTCAAATTTAATTCATCAAATTCACGGTCGTAACTCACCAATTTCCGCATCTAAATGTATACAATATAATCAAGGTACAAGCCCGTTGCATAATTCCTTCGAATTTAGAAAGAAAATAAATACATCACAACATATTTAAAATAGTTACCGGTATAAAAATTGGGAATGCTATTGATTAAACTAGTTAATAAACTTATTAACTAGTTTAATTAGCATTTCCAATTTTTAGATTAAACTCGAAGCACCTTCAGAAGAAACTCTATGTTTTGACTTGAGTTTTGTGTGTAAGAAATGTTTAGTTCTACTACTGCGCTTCCAATTAGATCAAACAAATTTTCCTTACTTTGATTAGGGCATAAAGTCAAAAAAATCATCTTTGCAATAGGCTAGGCAATATATATTCTATCAGCACTATATGGCTTCAATATATGTTGCTGTGCTCTTTACTTCAATTTGTTACAACACGATGGAATGCTAATATGACAAAACCTGAAGAAGTGCCATTTATTGCGACGTGGTCTTAATCCGTTTACTAATCAATAAGAGAAACAGCCAGTAGCTGAGCTTTGCGCAAATGGCATGAATCAACAAATTAGTGTGAAAGTTCTCATGTGGGAATCATCTAGTCAAGTATCGAAGCATAAAATCAACAGCACAAAAGAAAGAAATTTATTATGTTATAGCATCAACATTTATTCCATTGTAGATTTTTTGTAATTCTATTTCCCTTCCTAATGGATGTTAAGCTTATTTATCTATTTGAGATATGCTTGCTTCTCGTGAGTTGTGGTAGCATTCAAGTAGTCGTAGCACACGTGATTAGTTTTCTTTGTGAGTTAATGAGATTACTTATTATTGCTAACAAATTGTTTAACTAATGTTACAGATTAAATTGCCAAATTTCATTCTCTTTGAATCCTTTTTTGCATGCTTTTACTTGACATTTTATTCTTTTGCGCCATGACATTCATATCTCTAGATCGCTCAATGATTTTTTGCTGACTATTTACTCAACTGTAGATGCTTCCATATCATGCAGTACCATTGTAAAAAGTATTTTTACTTACTTGGAAAATAATGTCATCTCATTTTTTGCTATCTATAAAAATTGTACTACTGCACCCAGCTATTGGAAAAGCAATCCATTTTTATTGAGCTCAGAAAGCTTGGAAAAGAAAGTATCTGACGAAAAAAATTTCTAGCATAATATCACCAGAAATGAATTTTAGATTCGAGCAGGTGCCATATTCTCTCGTTTGCAAGACTGAAACATGTTTGCAAATGCCTTGGGTTATGCTTGTTTCTTGCACATTTTATCCATTTTGAGATTCAAAAGACCATTAGAACTTTTTCATTATTTGTCACATAAGCTGATATTAAAAAAAAATTAAAGTCTGAGTTTTCATGCTGAATGTGAACAAGTAGAAATGCAGCCAAATTATTCAAATAATTAGGTATCAGGTTATGCACATAACTGAGTTATCGTATGCAACGCACATAGTGGGCAATGAAACAAAATTATATATGAGACATAGCTTCCTGCAAATCGCCTACAACCTGTCCTATTTAATGTGAAAAAACATTTGCCTCTCTTACTCTTTTTTTATGAGAAATGAAAGAATACGCAGAAATGGGTGTAGAATATTGCTCCGCTGATTTTGCATAAATTATCATTTGATAGGAAAAAGGGAGATCAATTCGAGATTAGATAACATCAATTTCTCCATCGGGTAAGAAAAGGTTTTTCTGAGCATGCAGGAGGCATATGTGTTGCTACCTAATGGCATGCAGAGTTAATAGGTTATTTTATTTCTTTTGTTAGAAACGTAAAATAATTACGAGCCAAAGACGTTTTAATTTTATTTTGATTTAATAATTACAAAAGTATTTATTGCCCCATATTTATCTGCCATTTGCTCATACATATAAATAATAAATTACTAGCTTGACAAATTAGAATAGCATCCCGTTCGTCGTGCCTATCATCCTATCTAGGATTTGCTGTACGCGAAAAGAGACAGCATAGTTAAAACTACTCTTTTAAAGTTTTACTTCTCCGGCTAGAGCCTTTTTAGTTTTATCGGTCTGATACTGATACCTTATTCGAAGCGGTTAGCGGTAGTATAAACCGGAAAGTGCTGCACATCTGACACAATAAAATAGCTAGGCAGCAGTTAAAACTTATCAGCGATAGTAGCCTGTCAAAGTTTGATATTTTTCCTTTTATTTTTAGGAGTGCTAAGTAAAGAAAACTTTTGCACTGATTTGCGTTTACAGCCAAAATTATGCCGCGTATTTTTATGCAAGTACCTGGCTGGCAATTTCAAGTAGTACCTTTTGTATCAATATAGGCCGTTGATGAACTCAGCAGAGAGATATTTTAACATTTGGTGAATATTCATAGAAGAAATCGTGCTTGCTGAGGATTTTTAGGAATTTCCTTTTCTTGCTTCTAGGGTGTCACTGCTTTTGAGAAAAATTGATGCTAGACAGACTTATAAAGAAGTAATTTTTCGTTTTACATGGAACCTCGTATTGAGGAATATGCGGGGCATTTATAATCCCCACCTTTTATCGATCTGTCATGCGACTTCGGTAGAGTGGCACCAATACGTTGAGAGAGAAAATTGTGCTTAGGCTTTCGGGGACTGTTTTTAACTACTGGGAACCTCGGAACTGCTGTGGATATTGTTATCAAGATGCCGTATTTTCCGGATACTCCAAGTGATCCTATTACTTCTCTAAGCGCAAAAAGACAGATTTGTTCATTTTTTTTGTTTTAAGTTCATTTTTACGTTTTCCTATGTTGCCGCTTTTCGGCCTCATTTTTATTCTTGCAGCTTTACGTTTTCGGCTATTTGCAGTTCGTAAATCTATTCTTGACTACGTAATGCACTGACGGTGCATCTATACTGTAAAACTCAAAATCCATCTCCTGTGCAATCCGCTGGTTGTTGATACGAAAATGTGCAAGTAGTACTTCTGTGTAAGTCGGAATGTACTCTACCAAGAAAAACATTTCACCACTTACTGATTGCTTCAATATAATTTTAAGTTTTCAAGCAACCTGTTACAAGATCCTCTAATAGGACCAAAAAGTTGCAGGTATGTAGTTAGCCATCTTTTTCGCAAGAACGCGAGCTAGTAATATTTTTTTGCGTACGACGTGTACATGTTTGACTTACTAAAATCGCTACTTTATATATGTTACAGCCAGTGGTTTATTTAACTGTCCCGATGTGAGCGGATTGGTTCGACGGCAGTATGAGAATTTATGATACTTCGTTCATTTTCATTTGAGGATTCTTACTTTTGTATTATGAAATAAAACTTGACTTAAAGCTGTAAGGTGTGCTTGTCTCGCCATTCTCACGGAAAGCAATGTGTTGATACATATTGCACCCGCTGCAGACTGACAAGTTTTTCTCCAGTTATCTTGGTGATTGTAAGGGCATCAAGCTTTAACAATGTCTAATTATTCTATGAAGAATGATGTCCCGCCTGATCGCCACTCCAAAAATAATCTCATTGCTGTCGAAAATGGGCACCAAGCTTCCTTTCCATCGATCTCTTACGCACCTAACTCTTCTGAATTTTGTTCATCCCCTATCCAATATAATCACCAGCAGCCTATTAGTGGTGAAGCGAATTCTGCTCCATTACTTGAAAATGAGAAGCGACCCAGCTGGTAACCTATCTGTTGCTTTATAATAGAATTTTAAATGTTTTTTAAATGCCATTGTTGAATAAATGACTTTAGTATGCCTATGACACCCTGGTATATTCTTAAAGAGTATGAGGCTGTATATCTATCATTCATCACAGCAGCTTAGCAGGATATATAAAAGAACTAGTGGAGATTTCTCGATACGGCCTATCTCTCTCTTTCTTTCTTTTGCCTTTTCTTCTTTATTCAGGATTCGTGCTATAGACTCAACTCATTGCTCCATCTGTAAGCTTGAATTTTCGTTGACAAAAAGACGCCACCATTGCAGAGCCTGTGGAAAAGTGAGTTTATTAAGTATTTGGCAATGTTTTAAAATGAAATGAATTGAATCATTACTGTCACACAGTGAATTGCAAAATAAATACAATGGTTGTATATACCATTTTTGGTTCATAATTATTTTCTGAATTCTTTTTAAAAATTGTTGATATTTGCACCTAGGCCGCAATTTTTAGTAAAAGAATGCGTTATTCATTTGAATCCAGAGCGTTTTTGATTTTCATTTTCCTTCTCTCTGAAGCTTTAATCAAGGTTTCGTTGACCTTTTCCTACCCTATCCGATTGTTCTATATGCAAGAAAGGCATAGCTTCAAGTGGCTGCCATTTTTTTTTGAAAGAATGACTGAGAAGATTTTTGCTTTACTTACGTGTAGAATTGGAATATTCAAACCCAATAACGGACGATTTTAGAGCTTCTTCATACCACTTCTTTAATCTTGCAATAGAGTTAGATTTTTTACTGCATATGGTTTATATCTTTCTGATCGTCAGGTATTGTGTAATGAGTGCTCTACTTCGAAATTACGATTGCCGGAGCTTGGATACACGGATAAAGTTCGTGTTTGTGTAAGCCAATTAAGATTCACAGATTCCATAACTTTGTAAAGATTGAAGGCATATTATATAGTATAATTGTTTCACGATAAAATAAGTGGGGAAACGCTCGTGAAAATAAGTGTAATAGGAAATATAGAGGTAAATTTTTTCTATATAACTTGCATTACTATTTTATGTTGTTATATGGGTGAAGAGAGCATCGTGAAAAAGAACCAAAATCATACCAAGAGATTCCGTTGATGTGTTTTTTTTAAATAAAATCTTTGTTTCTGTAGTAAATTTTTTGCTTTAAAATTTCAAAAAATCTCAGCATTTTGATCTCTTGAGCCAATTTCTTATCAATACTTTATTTTCCCCACCGTTTGTGGTTTTGGTTTTGTTTTTTTTTTCCTATAAATTGAATGCCTTCTTTGTTTCAAATCTGCTTTTATATGGCTCAATAACTGGAAAAAATTTCAATCTTCTTTTGTGTATGCAGGATAGTAAGTCATGAGAGGATTATGGTACAATCGGATCAACTTTCCGACAATCATTTCATACTTTGTGCCTCTATGAACACCTCCATTCTCATCAATCGTCTGATATCTCTCTCTCAAATTGATCTGTAGAGCTCTATGTCTACAGGGTTTAAATTTTTTCTAAATTTTTTTCTTTTCAGATTGTTTTGTGACGCGTTCCAGTTCTGAGGCATTTTCTTTGTTAGAAGATATGGGTATAGCATGTAGATGGCTATCCATTAACTTTATTTTTTTGTAGTATCCTTTAATTTGTAAAACGTATACTTTAAGCTTTCCTAAGCCGCTTTCATTTATCTTCATCCAGCTGTAGAATACTTGGTTTTTCTTTGAAATTTGTGGCTTGTTCTAGAATGTTCTCATTTTTATTTTGAAGTATTACGATTTAATGGTACATTTTTACTGCAGATGTCAAGGATAGAATTAATATGAGTTTGAAGAAAGATTTAAGCGAGAAATTGCAAACGATTGAGAATTTTCGAAGTTTTCTCTTAGAACTGGAGGGCACGATCGTAGGGGGTAACATGCCTCTTGAATCTGCGTAATATTACGTGCAAATAGGATGCATTTACTACTATAAATTATAGCCTTCGTTCCAATCCGAATTTTAGAGAAATCTCTTTAACAAAATTGTCTTTAAAAGGATGACACAACACGGTTGCTCTCTATGCTTAGAATGAGGCTTATAGCAGTTTTACTTTGATCCATTCTATTGACTCTTGCATAGAGATACTGTGTAGCCTGAAGATGTTTTTTGGTGTATTTTTATTGAAGGAATTCTTTGTTTAGGATACACTTTGTTCTGCGCCCATTATTTTGATGGAATTATGTTAAATTGCAGTAATAGCTTCAATGATTTAATGCAAGGCTGTGGGACTGCTGTCAAGAAACTTGTTGCAAAAATTACTGTAACTAAGGAAGCATTATCTAAATTGTAAGTGAATTTCTATAGGCTTTCCATGATATCTATAATATTCTTAAAAAAGGGATTCATTAGAACTCTTTGTGTGTGAAGATGTAGACAGCGTGTGAAGCGCTTGTATCAAATCTCTTTTAATGTTAAGAAGACCCTCTATATGCTCTCTCTCTTTTCATTTCTATAATAGAGAACAGCATGCTCATAAAAAGCTTCGAATATGATATTTCTTAGCTTTTCTAACAATGTATTCCTCTCTGTACTGCCATTGGGCTTATCGTCTTGTAATATAATGGCCAACGAATGGGTTGCAGGGATTTCTTAAGGTTTCTTTGTATTTCATTGCCTTTTACTATATTCAATGGATATCTGCATTATTTGCAGAGAAAAATCAGAAGCAGATTTGACGAAAGCGCAAAGGCTGAAAGATCAACAAATATCTTCCTTGACAACATCTCTGCAGCAACAAGTTGAGCAGACAGAAAAGATGCGGTTTGCTCTTGCAGAAAAGGATACTTTAGCAGAGCGATTAATTGTCAGTTTTGGGTAATCGTTTGTATGGAGTTATGGGGAATGTAAATAGTTTTTGATTGGATACAATGAATTTTTTTAGCGTTTATATAGTATCTCTTATTTTGCAAGTATGGGCTATTGCACATATTTATTCAATGTGTTTTGTAGGAAGAAGAAAAGGCTCGAGTGAATTTGCAGAAGAAATATCAAGATGTACAATCTCGTTGCCATAATTTAGAAACGGAAATTAAGAAACGGTGTGTGTCATTCTTACAGGCAATTGTTTGCATCTTAAACTTTATATTCGCATTTTATTGAAACGTTACAATTTTAACAAGGAGGCCACTTGATCTTTTGAAATGAAAGGTTTCTAAATTGGATGAGAGTCAGTATCTGATAGTTTCTCCTAGTTTGATTTTTTTGTTTTTTTAGAATGGATACTATCGGACAATGCTAGATATGTATTGCCTTTGTAGGCTTTTGTTGAACCGTACATTTTGAGTACCTCTATCTTTTTAACTTGCTTTATTGCTATAGTTTCTGAAGTGTGTACGCTGTATGCATGCGTGGTCTATGGCTGTCCTATTAAATATATTTTAGGAACTTTGAATGTGGAAAAGATATTTATGCTCGATTCATTGCTTCTGTCATCTTATGATGCTTCATTTCTTTTTGTTGTTAGAACTGTAGTAAATTACTTGCTAGAGCTCCTTTTTACTGGTAAAGTTGGAATGATACCGGGGCAATTTTAATTTTGCTTGTTTGATTTACTTTCAGAAATATTAGTTTGAAGGTTGCTTATCAAGATAGATCTTTTTCAATTCACGACCAGGCAATGCCACTCACTACAAATATTGAACGTAATAATTCATCACGTATTGTTTCTGGTGGATTTGAAGTAAGCTATTTTTATGAAAGTAGGATATATGGCTCTGTTACGCTATATGCGTGTTATTTCCTCCGAGAGATACACTTAGGACTCAAGTATAGTCGATTTTTGGTGTGCAAATGCTTCTTTACTTTTTAAAAAATTACGTGCAATTAAATTGACTTCAGAAATAACCTTGTCGTAATTTGTTAAAATTGCTGCACGTATTCTCAGGAATTTCAACAAGAGGGAGAAAGCAGGAGTCCTTTTGTTTGTTGCTGTATTCCTTTTCGAAGAAGGCGCTAAATGTAGTACCCAAACAACATTTTATGTATATGAAATAGCATTGAAAAACCGCTTGCATTTTCATGTAATACATACTTCCTCTCCGCAGTACTCATTGAATAGTCATTCGTAATTTACATAAAATAAACTATGCTACATCATCCACAAGTATTCCGTTGTGTGTAGCAAGCATGACGATCATTTGATAGAAATATAGAATTATTCGACCTGCGGTAGATCACATTTAGTTGTACGACTTTGATTAGTTTGAGAACAAATTTGCTAGGTTGACTCGGAATAATTTTTTCTTGAAGCAACTATATTTTTACAACAACTCCGAATGCCTACAGAAATTAACTTTTTTTGAGTAAAGGAATAAAAATTTTTAATTAAATTCCACCGGTTTATTTCCAATCACTTTAGTCACCTGTTTTAAACCACACTATTCTTATTTTCTATGAAAATGTAATATTTCTTAAACTTATTTTTTTGGTGAAAATCCAGTAAATATGTCTAATAAACTCGAATAGCAAGTGGTAAAACCTTGTTAAGAAAAATGACTGAATGCTGCTTCTTAAGTTGCGGTTAGCTCTAACCTAATGAATATTGAAAAACAACAGTGGAAATTGAGCGTAAAATTGTCTATGAATGTGTACACACATGCCATAGCTTCCCATAACATGTAAAATAGATAGACATGCCAACATCATTCTATTTGCGTAATAGAAGATATCAGCTTAAAAAGAAATATGATTTTGTGTGTTACTGAATCGTAGAGGCGATTAAGTATTGCTGTTAAATAGATACTAGAGTAAACTGCAAACGAAGGGGCATGGGGCTCCAGACAGAAAGCACATTAAATAAGAAAATCGGATTAGAGTCTGCAATTCAAACTATTAATCTCTAGTGTAAATTGTAAAATTTGGAAGGGTCTAGCTCAAAATACAAGCGCGCTATGAGCCAAAAGGAATATAAAAGCACTCTTCCGCTGCGTATTGTTTTCTTGTGTGGCAGGCTTTCAATCCATTGTTTTTGCGAAAGTTGCAATCAAAATTGCTTTTGGGCTTACATTGCATACTATACTACTTAATTCATTTAATTTATTCTGTTCCATTTTACAATGCATTTTAAAAATACTAACGAGCATTCCTTGTACCACAAACAAAATGTATGCTTAGAAAATAAATTTGTCCCCTGCAATGCTATCGTTAAAGAGCCTCACATTACATTTTGACAATGCGGCATAACTCTTGCTAGTGGACAGTTCAAATTTAATTATCATCAATTTGCGCTTTGCCATTCTAATAGTGATTGACATAGTAAATACCATCATTTGAAAAATACCACCTTTTGCCCTTTACAATACATTTCAGAATAGCATTTCTTAGCTTATGGTGTGCATTCCATAATACGTTGAATTAAGAGGAATTAATTTTAAAGCAAAATAAATTGTCATGAAATTTCTTTTACAATAAGGAAGTGATCTAAGACTGAGTCTCAATTGCAGCCAATAAGATAGCGAGCTTTGCAGCAGTACGACATGCTTGAAATAAAAAGATAATCACACTTGAGTGTATCTGCGAAAAACTAATATTTTGTTTCATTGTATGAACTTAGTTAAATACAAAAATGGTTTAGAACTTCATGAGGAATATACTTAGTGTGCTGCAAGCATGCCAATGCATTTAGTTTTTTCTCTTTGTAAAAGTGATAGGCAGCAATTACGAGTAGAGCTCTCTGAAGCAAGTCTTTGTTAAATATCTCACAACAGTTAATATAAAAAAGTTTGGAAAGGAGCAATAGGGGTATAATATATTCTTCCAATGTTGCTGTGCTCTTTACTTCAATTTGTTACAACACGATGGAATGCTAATATGACAAAACCCGAGGAAGTGCCATTTATTGCGACGTGGTCTTAATCCGTTTACTAATCAATAAGAGAAACAGCCAGTAGCTGAGCTTTGCGCAAATGGCATGAATCAACAAATTAGTGTGAAAGTTCTCATGTGGGAATCATCTAGTCAAGTATCGAAGCATAAAATCAACAGCACAAAAGAAAGAAATTTATTATGTTATAGCATCAACATTTATTCCATTGTAGATTTTTTGTAATTGCTGGTTCATCATTAAAGTAAGAATAAAATGACTGCAAATTAGTGGTTGCATAAAAAAAAAGAAAATTTATGCAGAAAACAGATCTTTTACAATAACAAATGTAGGGACTATTATCTTTTTTATACAGAAAAGTATCAAATAATGCATTTACTTCCCGCAATAGCGTATGAAATGAACATGTTTTTTAATTCAACAATTGTTCCCCTCCTTTGAAATTAAGATATTCAGACAACTAGAAATATTTTTTTCCTTCTGAATAATATTTTTAGCTTACCGTTCATTACACTTTCTAAGGAAAAATGGTTGAGTAAAATCTAGCTACTTTATCAAAATATTGTTGATATAATGCAAACAACCGTATAACCGATTGATTATGAGTGTGTTACACGTATAATATTTCCTTTATTACGCAATGCTCTTCTAACACATATATCGGAATTCCGCGCTCCTTTACACATGCGGGCCGGACCATTCATACAGCTAGCGCACCCCAACGGTCGCATTTTCAGCAACGACCACTTGCACTATGGATTTACTCCACAAAACTTCCTCATCCTGCATCAGCGACCATTGTAGTTTTAAAAAGCTGCATGCAAGTAAGTCATCATCAGTCACCAGCTCCTCCGCACCCTCTCAATGCATTTTGGAAAACCTGAAATGTTCTAACTAACTTTAGCAATATTTTCCACACATGTGCGTAGACACATGAAAATTTCAATGAACATCTAGTCGAAATATCGGCGTTCGAGGCTCTATGTTTTCTTCCAGTTTTTATTTACAACAGAAAGGATTGAAAAAACGTTTAAATGAGCAGCGAATTGTAAGCGAAAAATATTTTGAAAACGCAGGTGCGTAGAAATTTTTTCTTGTTTCTGGAAGGTGCGTGATTATTTTACTGTGATATTCTTCGACGGATGCGTGATGGATGTAATTCTAAATTCTTTTTTGTTAGCAAAGATGTTTCTTCATTCTTTTCTTGTAGCCCTTTAAATGGCTTTGTATGTTAGAAGCCTGCCTTTTTGCTGCATTTGTAATTGTGAAACTATCTATCTAATCTTTTGCGTTTTCACTGGAAATTGAAGCAAGCTGCGTTCTATTTTCACTAGACGTTATCTTTAGACATATTCGTCCAGTTATTCATTTTTTCTCTGTACGCTTTTTGCTAACTAGTGCTGCAGTGAAACGCTATTATTTGGAATAAACGTTTTATAGTAACAATGGTAGCGAAACGCTTCGAAATTGAATCGTTGCGCTACTTAAGTGGACTTGGTAACCTTTTAAGCTCAGAGGTACGATCACTATTCGCTTCATTGCGCATGAAATTACCTAATTTCCTACTCTTGGAAAAAACACTGCTCGTGCTGCTGTGGTGCTACGTAGTACTTTTGAAATTGAGATTCTTTTCATTGTTCCATGAATATTTTTGACTCTTGCGTTACCTGAATTATTTACAGGCGGTAAAGGGCGCATTACCTATATACCAAAATAGTCCCCAGAAAACTCCTTATAATTTATATACAGAAGTATTGAGCGGTACTGCTTTTACGGCACCGCGAGCTATCAATCGATTTTCATGGCTGTATCGTTTACAACCATCAGTTACGCACGTATCTAAAAATTTTGAGCTTATTCCAAGCGTAGATGATTACATTGAAAATGTTACAGCAGCTTCAGTTTCAGCTTCTTTTCGGGATAAGTATCGCACTGCATACGTGAACATTTTTCAAGATTTCTACAATAATCTCTACAATGACAAAGTTACACTTTGGACCCAACCACCATTTTCATCAGAAAAATTTCTACCACCTTTACCGCTACGTTGGAATCCCACCGAGGAACCTTCACCTGACATAGCGGTAGATTTTATTCAAAGTTTGGTTACTATTGCAGGGAATGGTTCTCCAAAGAATGGGACGGGCAGCTGTACGTTGTTATACAACTGCAACGTATCCATGGACCCAACGTTTGATTTAAGCAGCTACATCCAGAGTAGAGAAATTAATGCTACCGATCGTTTACAGGACGTGCAAAATGGAAATGAGAAAAACTCAGAAAAGAGCAATAGATTTATGGCTAACAATGATGCTGAAATGCTAATCGTACCACAACAAGGTGCACTGCTAATTCGCACAGAATTAGGTGATCTTTCAGTTGAACCTTTGGAAATTGCTCTGATTCCTAAAGGCATCAAATTTCAAGTATGCATTCTCCCAAAGAATTTTTCGTCCCTAGCTCCGGATTCGGTAGAATCTCTGGAATCTTCTTTAACTACATCAGAACCGGATGGATTCTATTCATCTTACAGAGGGTATATTTGTGAAAACTTTGGAGCTTTTCTCCGTCTTCCCGAACTTGGACCCATTGGCATTGGAAGCGGTTTAGCCAATCCTCGCCATTTCTACAGCCCTGTTGCTAATTTCGAGAATAAATCTAGAAAATCGGAAATGCTTATAAAATTTGCGGGAAATTTGTGGAAAGGACAGATCACGCGCTCGCCACTAGATGTTGTTGCCTGGTAATCCTAATTTCTACGGATACGTTGACAAAGAGTTTAAACCCCATTGGAAATTGTCACTTTTTTAAGCATTTATATTCAAGAGATGGATTGTTGATTCAATGATGCATTTTGGTTGGATAGTTGTATTCAATGGTACATTTTTGGCAAGAGGAATAATTATATTTTTGATGTCTACACACCTATTTATTTACTAACTTTTGATTGTCCTGCTTTTAGGTACGGAAATTTTTTGCCAACGAAATATGACTTGCGCCGTTTCACATGCATTAATTCGGTTACGCATGACCATCCAGATCCCTCAATATATACCGTATTAACTAGCCCGACGACGTCTCCAGGTTTCTTTGCATTTTTGTTGACATTTATCTGAAGTAGAAAAGAGCTAATAAATACCCTAAAGCCATATTTGAAATTCGTTGTTTACTCGATTTTTTTGAAACAGGAACAGCTAATCTGGATTTTGTGATATTCCCTTCGCGATGGATTACTCAAGAAAATACCTTCCGTCCCCCATGGTTCCATCGAAATTGTATGTCTGAGTTGATGGGATTGATTAACGGAGAATATGATGCGAAGGCAGAAGATTTCGTTACTGGCGGGATATCCATTCATAATAGTATGGTTGGGCATGGACCTGATGAAACTACGTGGAAAAAGGCTGCCGTCACTGACTGTTCTATCCCAGTCCGTTACCAAGGTAGTGAATATACATGGATCATCATTTTATAGAATAAATTCAATTATTTCAGCAGGAATACGTGATTTTCTTCTCATGTAATTGCAACTAAGTGCAAAAATATGATTTCTTTATTTATTCATTCCTGTAGGAACAATGGCCTTCATGTTTGAAAGCTGCTCTATGTGGTACCCAAGTAGATTAGCACTCTTTGCAAATCAAAGTAATGGAAGTGAATGGTTGCAGTCAAATTATATTGATTGTTGGGACACACTGAAATCAAAATTTGATATTTCTGATGTTGCTTCTACAAACCTCGTATTGCCTTTTCGTAATTAACTGAAATGCGGCTTCATTTCTTTGTAAGGATGCTATTTATATACTTTCTCAACAGCACCTTCATCGATGTACCTTAAACCCATTTTTGTAGGTATTGAATGTTTTTGAATCATTTCATGTGACACATTTTTGCTTGCTTTTTATAAAATGGATATTCAGCTTTTCCACAATTGTATATAATTTAAAACCTGCACTGCGATTGTAAATAAAAATTGCAGTTATCTTTGTGCGGTATGCATTTAGAAATGTTGAAAAAATTTATACCCCCATGATTGAATTTGAATATTGCTTTTGTCTCAATTTCGTTTTATCTTATAACGTTTTTCTTTGCATTTTGCGTGACTTTTACTGGTTACGCCCACTGAAGAATTTTACCAGTGATAAAAGAAGATGTTGCAACTTAAAGTGCCGCATTATTAAAATACGGTTTCATTTATTTTGTGACATACGTTACTTTTTGCGTATTAATGAGCTTGCAATTACTTAAATAACAATTACCGTTAACAAAATAAAGGAAAAATACATTCAGTCTATGGAATAGTCTCGAAATTTTAAGTCACTCTGTTTGGAACCTTTGTAATTAAAAGATGAAGTTGAAATTTTGGGCTATTGATAAAGTGTGCTATGTTATAATTTGTTCATACTCAATTTGTGGCAATTGAGTAGTGCTTACATTTCACAAAAAGTAAGAATAGTGACTGAAACAGGTGTGTGTGTGCCTCATCTTTGCTGTCACTCTTGGGGATTAACCGCTGTTAATGAGTCAATACTGAATGTTTTAAGTAATTTGTCATAGAAAAAATCCCGATTGATGAACATTTTGGCAAACCCCTCTTATTCTCCACCGAATTTTTCGTTTATAGTAAAAGCAAAGTTTCTTCATTTATAACATTGCTTTGGGGATCGTTCGATTTCTTCAAATTGCATAATACCTTGAAGGAAAACTGCCTATGAAACATCCATTATTGATCTTATGTACAAGACATCTTTATTGACGTGAATAACGAAACAGACGAAGTGAGCTCGGATTTTTCAAAATAGGCTCAAGTAATACAAGCAAGAACATTTCTTAGCGTGAGATAAATTGAGTGAAAGAACTAGTAATTGGTTACCCCAAAGACTGCAATAGAAAATTGGACGAACCGGGGATCGAACCCGGGGCCTCCTGAATGCAAATCAGGTGTGATACCACTACACCATCCGCCCATACGATTCAATAAATGCTACCTAACCAAAAACTCGTATTTTGTTTTAGCTGCATTTTTTGTCAATTTTTTGGCGGCAATGTTGACCGGATTGATTTCACGTTTGATTAAGGTGGTGAGTGAAATTGGAAAGTGTATAGAAATCCCAGTTGAAAGAAATACACATTTTGCCGCTGTATACACGAACGAGAAAATTTGTTTTGTTCACCTGTGATATCAATTAGAGTAACAACGACTAGCCGGTTGTCTTTTCCTTCGAAGTATGACGGAATTTTGAAAGCAGTGAATCATTTTACTCCGCATCTGCGAATACTTTGGTTCGCTGAGCTATGCGATGAAAGATTTCTGCTTCAATGTTTTGGGATCATTGCCGTTCAGTTACTGAAGACTGCGATAATGATCTATCTTCTGGAAACTTTTTACTTCTCCGATGCAATCGCCTTCGGTACTTCCCTGTTGATGCTTTGGTAGCATGTGATTCGCCCGGTTAATAAGCATTTCGAAGTTATACTTGTCACGTTTTACTGAAATCGGTAGCAATTAGTTTCATTGTCAATGGCTTCAGTTTATTTGGCGCATCTACTTGTTTAACTTTTGAAGGCAGCGGAGTCGCATAGCATCTTTCGTAAGAAGGTTCGTGGTTGTTTCTTTGCTTGTTTTATGGAATAAATTCGTCAAATATTTCTCCTATTGCCAAAAAAAGTTCTACTGTTTTAGATAATCAATGGTAGGATGGCTACGAGTGATGAAACTTGAAAATATATGTAACATTAGGCGCAGTGGGTATGCTCTTTTTTATGTTGATCTCTCTCTCTTCCAAGATGAGTTTTATTAGCTGCGTATTATTAGTGGATATAAATTGCATAGAAATGCTGTGATGTAGACTTTTTGTTATACTGAAGTAACGTTTTTCGTAATCGTTTTATCAAAGCTGGATGAACATATCCTAAAAAGGACGTTTCTAAAAAGGACGTTTCTTATTGTCCATTGAATTGTCATCTGCTGGCCAAAACTTTGCTTAGTAAATATAAGTGGTTATTTTGGCGAAATATTTTTTTCAAAGTTTTCACATGATTTTTCAGCGTGATGACATCTTCCGATGAATCAGAAGATCTGCAGTTTTCGGAAGATACTGATATTGCGATTGCCATGTCTTTGTCCACTGAGATTGTAAAAGACGAAGACAAGCATTTGCCACCAGTTAACCTTAATCCAGATATTCTTACTGAATTACGTGATGACAAAGTGAGTCAATTCAAAACGAAAGAAGCTGAAGGAGCACCTAAAGTCTTGCAGCATGATATATCCCAAAGCGCATCTGAATATAATGAAAAAACATACACGAAGATGTGTTTAGATACTTCTGGAAATTTGAATAAATATGCAAACTTTGCGAAATTAAAAGTTTCCTGCGATTTTGATAGGCCCAGGACAAATGATAGTTTTTGCTCAACTGAATCTCGCGGGGAGACAGATGATTCTCAGCAAGAGTTTAATCAAGAATGGCCAGACTTGAATCGAGTTAATTCGTTGCTCATGGATAAAAAGAAACCAGAAAAAAAAAGTACTAAAAAAGCTATCTTTTCCAATAAAAAGAAGAAAACCGCTTCATCCTCAGCTTCTTGGACTGCTTCTCATCCTCAGCAGCCACTTAAAAGACGTAGTGCCCGTCTTGCCAATTCAAGGAAAATTTATGAGACTTGCCTACTCACGGTAAGAGAACCAGACGAAATAGCAGATGTATCTAGCGTAGAAGTATCTGACTCTGATTTTGAAAATGAAGGGAATCAGGAACGGTCCGATATTTCTTCTGATGAAAGTAAAGATTCTACAGGTCCATCAGTAGTTTCCAGTAGCCAATCATTGGTGCGAAGAGGAAATAACTCCGACGAAGATTCTAAAATCTCTGTTTCTCTTTTGCGAGATTCTGAAGCTCCAATAAAAGATGAAAATACCTTGGCTATTGCATCTTCAAAAAAGAAAAAGGGTAAAATGATTTGTGATACAAAGTTAAAAAGAACATCAGATTACAGCCATAAAATCAAAGTTGCTGCTGAATTACAACAAGCTTTTTCCGAAGCTCGAGATTATGTTTGGAGAGCTTTGATGGATTATTCTGTCTTTAAAAATGCAAATGATACTCTTAAAGAAGATGCTTTTGATGGATTGAATAGTCATTCCAATTATTCAATTGGCATCAAAACTGGGCGTTCGAAAACATTTTCAGCAGGGCATGCTCTTGATGCACCGCTATATGGAGCCAATGAAACTGCTCCAGTGTGTATATTGGATTTTTGTCGACTAAAGTGCTGCTTAGAAGCATGCAATATTTATCTCGAGGACTTAGAAATTAAGGAAATGATTAATTTGGGGGGAAGCGGAAGCTGCCAGAAAGGATTTATTACTTACAAAGAATTCTGTGACCTCTTTCAAATCGTAGGACTAAAAGTTGAGAAAAATGGTAGTGTTTGGTAGCTGGTTGTAATCTTGAAATAAAGTGTTTACGCGTTGCACTTATGACATTTAGATGTAAAATTTTTAATGAAACGCTATAAAAATGTGATTGTTACGTTTCCTTGATATTCCTTTATTTCAAAACCTTCTTTAATACGCTTGATTACCAGCATTAGCACATTTTGTAATGTGTGTGCTACGGGCATTTAATTTCAATTCTGACGCGAATAAGTTGGCAAAAATTTCGTGGATGGCGAGATTTTAAGGAGTTTTACACTGGAATTGAGAGCATGAAATTCGTGGATTCTAAAAATTTGCTTGTCAATGTTTCCTCCTAATACTTCACTTCAAAATGTTTGGTCAAAGATCCACGACCATTGTTTTTGAAAACGTTACTGCTTGATGATAGCTGGTTATATTTTTGTGAATGAATGCTACATTAAATTATAGCAGTTGCGTAGCATATTAGCGTATAAAAGTGCTCCGATATGAGCAAAGAGAAATCAAGATAGCATAAAAGTGTTTTTTAACGCAATTAAAAATTGAGAAAAGGCAACTAGAAATTTTGATTATATTGTGTAGATGACAATATTGTCAACTAATTGTAAAGTTTGCATCGTTCCGAGGATAATTCCCTGTGTGTTCCTGGATTTCTTCGTTGCACTTTATTTCATGCGATAACTCTACTTTTACTGTTTACATTTGTTTTTTGGCGTCTACACAACTCTACTGCATTTTCAGTAAATTTTAAAATGCTTACTATGTCCTGATTTGAATTGAAACTTACACAATTTTTATTTTGTGGGTTGAATTTCAGTTATGATTAGGTATAATGACAATGCGCGTTCGGAAATTTTTTTTGCGCTGCGCTACGTACATACAATTTATTTACGCATTCAAATCAAGTACCAAAGCATCAAGGAAAATATAACATGCCCTCCTACTGCAAAAATAGATTCACTTACGATATGTTAAAAGCTAGGTTGGAATATATATAATACGCACATGCAACTGTGCAAAGTGAAATACTCATTGCACTACCAAGCGCAATTTAAATTTATTAGCCAGAATAGAGCTTCAAAAAACAATCAAAAAATCAATTGTAGGGGAAGAAAGTTGATCTAGCATAGAAAGATTAAACACTTTTTGTAAAAGAGCTATCGCTCATTTGGCCGATGGAATCGATCCCGGCCGGATTAGTGAAATAGAGAATAGGATAGTGTAGATGGAGTAGGTAGTAACTATTTTGTATTTATATTTTAATATCCTAAATTAGTTGGGGTGAGGAGAATTCCTTCTTTATGATCAAATCCTACTTGTACTCTCGTAACCCTCCTTCCTCGCTTGTGGGAATAAATTGGTGAATGAGACTCATTTAGTACAGATGAGCTCAGTACATTTAGGTGCAAGATTGTTTTAATTAACTATTCCAAAAGGATAACTTATTATCTACTACAAAGAATAAGTCCACTACTTTATTTCAACAAACGAAAATATCGAACAAAGCATCCCTCACACCTAAACAGGAAAAATATCAATAATAAAAAAAAACAAAGAACAGAACTAACTATAAAAAAAAAAATCCCACATCGTAATCGTTCGTCTGTATTATTTTTCCCCCAACATCTAGGTCTCGTCCTACTTCTAACAATTTTGTCGAAAGTGTTAGGGAAAATAATTGGCGCAAATCGTATGTCGATTATATCTGCATGCATTTAAATACAAGTCGATATAAGATTCACCCAACACATACTTATACAACAAAAGTATTACTAGTTCGGGTAGTAGGATTAATTGACACCTTATTCTCTACCATCCATGTAATAGGATTGTTTGTAACAATTGCATTATTACGATGGTTTGTAGTGAGTAAGTTTGTGGAAGCTAATACCGAATTATATTATTGAGAGGTTTGTAAGTTCGTTTGATATGTAATAACATTGAAAGGATGAAAGCGGAAGTAGATGATTGTTGACAATATTGAAAGTAGTGTTAAATTAAGAACGAAGTGATTAGGATTGTATTTGAGTGCACGCAAACACAATCCGATGCGCGAGTAGTGATAACTAACTTAACTCCCGACGAAGAGTGATTAAAGTGAGTTTGAGTAAGAAGACTTATCAAGTTAACTCTCGCTTCAGGAATTATCCTCTCAAGCATTTTGCTTTACAAACATTATCTTCTTTGCCATTCCGCTGCGCATGCAAATACTTTAACATCTCAGCAGATTTGGCAATATAAGAAAACACCTCATTACATTGTTACACTTTTAGTAGCCTGTGCTAGTAGAATAGGATGTGCTTGCATAACAGTTAAACAAGCAATTTCGTAGGGTGAACGCTGGAGTAATGCTTATTTCAAATGATTATTTTTCGCATTACTTTCTAAATAAAGCTTTTAAATGTAATTAAAAGAAAAAAATAGAAGTGCTCCTAGGACTATTTTATGGAATCAAGTTACTCAACCTGGTATAGTAAAATAAACAAGAAGGAATAGATACCTTTCTTTATGTTGTCACAAATAAATTTTATGCGATATCATTCGGTGCTAGCGAGGTAAAGGCAATGTTGGTAACAAAAGAATAAGATGAAATATTAGCTATACAGGAAATGTTTCAACTACAATTTCAGAAAGACAACATTGTGTAAATCTCAATCGAAGCTATAAACCTACAAACGATCAGCGTAACGGATAATTGTAAAGCACCCATCCACAACTAACTTCAAATGTTTTATAGTGTTGTTAAGAACTAGGCATTGTTAGCAGCCTTCTCTGCTATTGTTCCTGTAAAGTATATTTTGAGTGCTGTGCTGTAGGCTCAATAGGCAGATAGCTTCGCCATTCATATCTTTCATTCTAAAATTAACCCAATCATCTGTATTGTTGTGCATCGCGCAAATGAGTGCCGCAAAATCTATCTAGACCAAGCAGGGCACATACGACAGGGAAATTTCTACTCCTGTGCGCGTTCGCTGAGAGGTGAATGCTTGGTGTATGCCGCTTCATTTCTACGTTGAGAGGCCACTAAATTGCTTACAAGATTGAGTATTTTCGAGTAGAACATTCATAGGAACATTTTTTCCAGTATTTGTAACACCCCTTCCACTTCCTGTTGCTAATTTATTCAAAAGTAGAATTACCCGGCACAACTAGTTTTTCTTAAAACTGTCCTGTGCTATTGTAGCTTCGCATTGGAGCGCTCTCGTGCTGCATTTTTGCATTCTTCTTTTCATTAGTACTGCTATAGTCCATCCCTTTCTCTCCTTCTATTAATTTTCTTGCACATTTACGGTGTACGCTATAGTTTTTCTTCCCACTGTGCATGTTTTTCTCCATATATTGATTTTCAAAATCTTTTTGTCGTTAAACTTGTAAGCGAACATAACATGACGACATATATGCAAAGTTTGCACTCTGAAGTGCTTAATGGGTTCGATTTTTCAAACTACTCCCGAAATGAGTGGTTGCATTCTTTACCAACTGAAAAAGGAGGGTTTCCGCAACCATCGTATCTGAAAACAGGAACAACAATCTGTGGTATTATATGTGGAAAGGATGCTGTGATTTTTGGTACTGATACACGTGCCACAATGGGAAACGTAGTCGCTGACAAAAATTCTTTAAAATTACACGACGTAACTGATTGTATTGCAGCAGGTGGTGCAGGCACTGCTGCTGATTTGGAACACACTATGTCGTGGTTGTCACACAAGGTAATGGAATTTCTGTTATACGTTTTGGGGCGATAATTTTTCGTGCCGTGGACAATTTCTTGAAGAGGGCGACGCAGTATGTAGATGCTGCCAATCTGCACTGAAAAATCTTCTATATTCAAAGTATTTTGATGAGATAGTCGCGTAAAGCGATGCGTGTAGAAAGAAAAGCCTATCTTTAGTTCCAAAAGGTAGAAACTGTCCTGTTTCTTCTTCTGTAAAATGCTGTTTTTTCTTCGATCCTAACATGCTCGAATTTCCTCATATATAACGTCTGTATATACATAGACTTTAGGTTGTGTTTTCTATATGTTGTCCTCAAAATCCTTGAAAGCAAAACAATGCTAGCCTGCACTCAGAGTGTATCCGCATGGGTAACGCGATTTGATATTTTACTTTATTTTTCCCCTCTATAGCATCAAGCAACGATCCCCTTGATATTTTCTTTATGTGTGCACGGTGACTCTCCCTACTAGAGACTATAAACTTCATATACCCATGAATGTAACCCTATTATTTTGCAGGCAAAATTGCTTTCAATGAATATGCGTTCGTCACCAAGAATCAAGGGTGTTGTTAATATCCTACTAAATGAACTTTTTCGATACCAAGGACACAAAGGATGTGCTGTTATTATTGGTGGAATAGATGTTAATGGTCCTGCTTTATATCAAGTTGCTCCTCATGGCTCCTTTCACCCATCACCGTTTGCGAGTATGGGATCTGGAAGTTTGAGTGCTCTTGCTATACTGGAAACTGGTACGATGCATGCATAGAAAAAAATATCAAAATGCAAGCCAGTGTGTGTGTGATAGTCTATGATGACGCACAGGATGTGTTAAAAAGAGAATTTTTCTGTAATTGGGAGATGTGAATAATCGCAATGAGAAAACAATGAAGCTAACGCATAAAGATACTCTTTATTTCTTTGATGGTTTGAAAATTATTGTAAAATGTGTTGAAAATATGCTGCTTAGTGCGTACACTCTGCCTAGCGGTGATGCACGTCGTTTCTCATTCTTGAGGGAAAATTGGATAGTCAAAGCTTCTCTATCCTTTCAGAAGGAAATACTACTCGTCTCATGTCTCTCTCTTCTTCTCATTGATCTCTGATCATCGCATTTTTCTTCTCTCTCTCTTTCTCTTCTCATTGATCTTTCTTTCTTCTCTCATTTCTTTATTTTTTTTTCCCCTTCAAAATGAACATGTGTGTATCTGAAGAAAGTATTTCACATTTTGTAGCCATTTAACTATTTTTAGTGACTTTAGAAATAAATCATAAAAGTATAGTAAATTGTGTTGTAGCAATCTCTTTTTACAAAGAGAAGCTACTTTGTCCAATCTAAAATTCCATTTTTAAAAAGAAGAAAAGTGGAACTAAAAAAATCTAAACCGATAAAAACAAGGAAATAACTTGACTCTCCATCCTCATGGCCTTGTTTACAGAATATAGAGAAAATCTCACTATTGAAGAGGGGAAAGCTCTTGTGATCAGAGCTATCCGAGGTGGAATTTTGAATGATTTGGGAAGTGGAAGTAATGTGGATATCTGTGTAGTTACAAAGGAAGGTAAAAAGATGACTCGTGCAATAGAAACTCCAGTTGCATCGTTACTTCGAGTTCCAAAAAGAATTGAATTTGAGCTTGGAACTACCGCCATTATAAGAGAAAGGGCAGAAAATTTGAAGAAGGCTATGAATATTATAGAAGAAGATGTTGAAATGCATCCCTCTGCTTAATGTGAGGCCGTTTTAATGAATATTAACACATTTTTATATACATTTCTTTAATCCAACTGGAAAAATGTTTCTTTTTCTATGCTTTTTCTTTTCCTATATGAGAAAAATGTAGACTTTCTGTGAGCCTCTGTGTGTGGCTCCTATGTTATAGAACGTAAAACATAGTTTTAGATGAAAATTTTCCTTTTATGAAAATGGAAAAGAAGAAATGTATATATGCAAGTTCTATTCCAACTTTAAAAAAAAGAAATACTATATAAATACTACAACGTTGGAGAAAATAATATAAATTCTCCATCTTCCTTCCCTTTCTCAAATGAAAAAATATCTCCTTTCAAACTATTAAAACATCCCTGAAAATCTTTAATTTTCTTTGGAAAATTTCTAAAATTTTTGAAAGAGAGAGAGAGACGGTCTGTATGTACACTGGATTTTAATATGAAGGTAAGGTGTTTGCTGTTTCCTCATATTTATATATATTTTTTTTCTATATCAAAAGAAAGCATTATGCCTCTTTCCATTGAGAGATTACTATTTGAAGAAATTTTCTCAAATGGATAAATAACCTCCAAGATTTCAAAAGAGAAGAAAGAAATCTCTAGATATCCACATGTTTCAGAAATGTATAGAAAAAGAAGAAGAAGAAAAAAAAAAGAGTATAACCTCTCTATATACAAAAAGAATAGAAAATTATCTCTCAAAATAAATTAACTATAGAATGCACACACCCTTCGTTCTCTCTTCCTCTTCTTTCTACATTTCTAGAAATCGTTAGAAGAAGAATTTTTGTCCAAGGGATAACCACAGCCTAGGAAAAATTAACTCCATGTATCCGTACGATATAATCCCATTCTTTCCCTTTCCTTAAGAAATTGAAGGGCAGACTCTCGAGAGAAA
This sequence comes from Cardiosporidium cionae, assembly GCA_015476325.1. Lineage (NCBI taxonomy): Eukaryota > Apicomplexa > Aconoidasida > Nephromycida > Cardiosporidium > Cardiosporidium cionae. The sequence continues at coordinate 1,979 of JADAQX010000110.1, read as the reverse complement.
TCTCCATATTGCATTAAAATTTCAATAAAACACTCTTTGATTTGCATAGGCATTGGGAGAGATCGGCCACTGATGAGAATGAAGGCTCTCTGTTTCACAATCAACTCAAAAACCTGAAAAATATTTTTAAATTATAAAGGAAAGATACTTTAAAAATATTTTTGAGAAAATGAAAAAGAGGGAGAGAAAAACGAGACGCTCTTCTAAAAGAGAGAGAGTAATAAATAAAATAGAGAAATACGGAAATACATTCGTTGAGAGAGAGAGAAGGAGTGAGAGTTGAGAGAGAAAGAAGGAATAAGAGTTGAGAGAGAGAGGAGAGAAATGAGAGAGAGAAGGAGAGAAATGAGAGAGAGGAGAGAGTTGAGAGAGAGAGAAGGAGTGAGAGTTGAGAGAGAGAAGGAGTGAGAGAGAAGGAGAGAGTTGAGAGAGAGAGAAGGAGTGAGAGTTGAGAAAGAGAGGAGAGAAATGAGAGAGAGAAGGAGAGAGAGTTGAGAAAGAGAGGAGAGAAATGAGAGAGAGAAGGAGAGAGAGTTGAGAGAGAGAGAAGGAGAGAGAGTTGAGAGAGAGAGGAGAGAGAGAGAAGGAGAGAAATGAGAGAGAGAAATGAGAGAGAGTAGAGAGAGAAAACGAGAGAAGGAGAGAAAACAAGAGAGAGAAATAAGATGAAAGAAAACGATACTATGAGAATAAAACAAAAGTCTATGCATTGCTACACCTGCAAATCTATCAAAATATTTCTCTTTTTTCATGTAATGGATTATCTATCGCATTGCATTTCTTTCTCCTGCTGTATTTCTTCCTCTCATCTTCTCTTCTGTGTCTCTTGCAAGTTTCTCTCTCTCTCTCTCTAACGCAATGCACACTCTCTTCCTTGAGAGAAACCATGCTCCTTCAGTATATCTTTCTACAGGAATAAAAACGACTCCTTGCCTCCAAATATACAAAAATCTTTAACTGTAATCTCTCTTGTCGTCTATACTACCTCCATTTCTTTGCTAATTTTGAAGAGAATGTCAACGTTCTTCTCTCTGCGTTTTAACACATAATTTTACACCTGTAAACCTTTCTCCATGAGCCTATCCTGGACGTAAATTTTCTTCTCTTCATCCTCTCTTGAGAAGGTTACAGAAACATCCAACCAAGAGGTATACAATGGCCACTCTGTTTCATAAAGGAAATCTTTCATTCGATTCCGAAATCCCAAAAATAGTAAATCTCGTGGAGATTTTGCTGCATTAGGATATCGTTTTAGTACTAAAAATGCACAAAAACGTAAAAAAAGTAAAATAAATATAAAAAAAGAGAGGATGAAACGACATAAATGAGTCAGAAAGTCATACAACGGCAGAGTAGACAAAAAAATAGAGAAAATGAGAAATAAAATATCTAAATTAAATCCATTGATTTTAACAACTGTAAAATCATTTAACACCATGCACGTATAAAACTTTGTGTTTTGGCCAGAAAATTATCGCTTTCTTTTTCGTTTTCAATTCATCTTACTCTATGCCTTATCACTTGCGTTTACATTCTCTCCTTCCATCCTTATCTATTCTCCCACTTCTCCTCCCCCTTCTTCTATTCTCCCATTTCTCTCATCTTCTTCTATTCTCCCCTTTCTATTCTCCCACTTCTCCTCCTCCTTCTCTCCCCCTTCTTCTATTCTCCCACTTCTCTCATCTTCTTCTATCCTCCCACTTCTCTCATCTTCTTCTATCCTCCCACTTCTCTCCCCCTTCTTCTATTCTCCCCCTTCTATCCTCCCACTTCTCTCCCCCTTCTATCCTCCCACTTCTCTCCCCCTTCTTCTATCCTCCCACTTCTCTCCCCCTTCTTCTATCCTCCCACTTCTCTCCCCCTTCTTCTATCCTCCCCCTTCTCTCCCCCTTCTTCTATCCTCCCACTTCTCTCCCCCTTCTTCTATCCTCCCACTTCTCTCCCCCTTCTTCTATTCTCCCACTTCTCTCCCCCTTCTT
>JADAQX010000885.1:0-20966 GCA_015476325.1 Cardiosporidium cionae | reverse complement strand
GTTGTACTTTACATGTAAATTAAATCTGCTTGCACTCATTCTACCCCATCTAGAATTTTAATTTATTTGAATCGTTTTCTAAGAGCTTGTGTCAATCAAGCTTTAGCATTTCAGAACGAATTTCCTCACTCCATTTAACTTATCCCACTGTAGCTTGCAGAAATATTGTTTGAAGTACTTATTTTTCTAATTTCAAAGCATCTTTCTTTCAAGTTGCTCGCGCACAGCGTAACTGGTACCAATCGTCCGTACTTATCAGTCATCCCAGCAAAATAGAATCCGAATTAACGCGTTTCAATATAGCTTTTTGTTTGTATCAAAAGGAATTGCTATTCAATTTCAGTTGCCCTTCAAAAATTCTTATCAACCTTAATACTGTGCTTATCTTGCTCTACTCACAAAACGAAATTTGAAAAAGGAAGTAACGTATAAATTTTATTGCTATTCATCTTCTCATATATGAAGGATTTTTGCGATTACCATTTAACAGTAATTTCCACAATGTATTTCCCAAAAGTTTCGCCATGATATATTTTTCAGAAAAAACGAGGAATGCAATAGGTGTCCAACAAATAATTCACTACAAAATGAACTGCAATCGTAACAGTTCATGATTAAGCAAGAGTTACAAATTTAGATTGCAATTCAATAAATGATTATTACTTAAAAGTTTACACAGTGGATTGAAAAAATGGAGGAGCAAGTTCCACGATATACTCATTATACTAGCAAAAATCATAAACAAATGCCAAATATCATAAGCAAATGCCAAATATCATCCTTCTTGGTTACAAAAATACAAAAATGACAGGTCTTTATAGCAAAGAATTACCTAATTTTAGAGTCTACTGCAACTGCCGAGCATAGGAAACGAAAAGTATAAAAAATTTGCAGTGTTGGCAAGAAACATAGAAATCATACTGAACCATGACGATGCTGAGTCCTACCAGTTAGGTGTGCTTCCAAACAGGTGGGCGTTTCTCCACAAAAGCAGTCATACCTTCTGAGCGGTCTTCGCTTGCAAAAGTGGAATGAAACGCTCTAAGCTCATAAAGGAGACCCTCCTACAAAATATACATAATAGATGCAATAGTTAATACAAGTGTTTAACAATCCTAAGAGAGATGAAACGTAATCTAGATGTAAACGCAAAGTTGCAAGTAGTTTAATGCAATATGCAGCATTCAAGAACAGAAAAAGAGCTGGCCAAAACAGGCTACCCACTTGAAGTGACGATTCATAGGCCCTATTTACACACTCCTTTGCGGAAATTACTGCGAGAGAACAAAATAAATGCATGTTTTGTAATTTTTGGTTTTATATTACAGCATATTATCTTTAGGTACGTACAAAATGTATGAGAATATTATAAAAATTTTGCAACCTAAAAAATACAAATCGATTTCAAATTGATCAGGATTTGCAGCTACAAAAACCATTAATTTAATTCAACTTGTTTAAATATGTTTACTTGCTGGCTGTGAATGGCTGGCAATTGTTTCCGCTAATTTCAGAGCTTCTTCTTCCAGAATAGATGATTCAATCACACGACTTACTAAACCTGAAAAAATGTTGGTACGATACCGTTTTGTCCAGCAAATGCAAATTGAGAATTGACAACAATTGCGTACCTGCGTCTGCTGCTTCTTTCGCAGTTATTTGTCGCCCAGTAAGAATCCATTCCATTGCAAGACTCTTTCCAACAGCACGAGTGAGTCGCTGCGTTCCACCCATGCCTGACAATTCGTAAAAAAAAATTGCAAAGAACAAAATACTTACTGAAAACAAAAAATACATACACAATTAAAGACATACCCGGAATTGTTCCTATCAGAATCTCCGGTTGCCCAAATTTTGCCTACAAATATAATATTTAAAAAAAAATATCTTCAACAAAATCAATGTGGAAATTATCTAAAGCAAAAAGTTACTAACTTTATCTCCAGCAAGAATTATGTCACACATCATAGCAATTTCGCAGCCGCCACCCAAAGCATAGCCATTTACAGCCGCAATAATAGGCTTTCTACAATTGTAAAACAAACATAAGTAGAGCTGGAAGGTAAACGTCAGTAAAGCATTTCTTAATTTGGAAAGCATATATTATCAATTACAGGATCAATCTTTCCCCCTAATAATTGAATACTGTACCTTATTCCTTCACCATGCTAGAGCTCGTGTAAAACATGAAAGCAGTTCAAATGTTTCTAAACTATTTAATAAAGTTACCGAATGCCTTCTATGGCCTTATATTTACGAAACATATCTTCAGCAGCCACAGTAGCATAGTTTTTACCAGACATTTCCCTGATGTCTGCCCCCGCTGCAAAGGCTTTTTCAGTTCCAGTCAAGACAATAGCTCGTACAGAAGAATCTAAAGAAAAACAAACTACCACTAGTTTAAAGTGATAAAAATAAACGTGAACAATTAATGTAAAAGCATTACCTTTATCAAGTTTTTCTAATACTGCAACAAGCTCTTCGCAAAGAGCCATGCACAACGCATTCATACTCTTAGGGCGATATAGTCTGCAAAAACACGATAATCCGAAATTGTTATGATTCTTTGCTAAGTTAAGTTTTGACAAAAAGCACTGCAAAGATAGTAACTAGGGCGAGAAATAAACAACAGTGATATCTTCCTGGAAAATGTTTATTTACACTCTCACAAATATGGCATTCGGTTTGCGTTGGAAAAAAACCTAACAAATTCGCGTCTTTGTCATCACCTGACAAGAGCCACTGCTTTATCGGGAAACTTTGACACAAGCAGATTGCTGTATTCAGAAGACTGTTCCATCACAGCAGCAGATGAGGAAAAGAACTTTGAATGTTGATGGTGCAAATTTTGTGGTTTAGTATTGCACTCAATCATACGAGATTCAAAATTGCAGAATGAACTAAGCATACAACTAGAAAAGTTGCGTTTGAAACGAAAGGAGAAATATGAAGTATTCTTGATTGCATGGCAGCCAAAAGCAGAAATGCGTCCCTTCATTACAGTTGCCATGTCGAACAAACAAGGACGAGTGAGTGGTTCAACGGTATTGAACAAATCAACAAAAGTAATCAACAACTTGCAGTCTAAAATGTTAGTAAAACATAATTTGGTCTCACACTATATTGCACTTTACTGGGAAAACACGGTAAATCGCGTTGCGTAAGCGTGTCCTACAACTCCACCTTAAATCGAATGGAAAGGTCAAGCGCGGTGGCATTTACATTGTGAAACAACTATGTACGGCGGGTCCGGCAAAACGTTTCATGGAGACTCTCAGCCAGACCCTCGTTGGCGTGGGTCCAGCGAGGACAGTCGCACGAAAAACACTTGTTTTCCATATAACACAAAACCAGGTTCCGCAAAAAGAAAAAAGGTACCAACAACGAGAATACTGAATGCCGCTACACCTATTGGCTTGCAATTCAGAAATAATTTAATGTATATATGCTGTAAAATATCAAAATGTGTTTGAATGTAGAGCAGGACGAGGTAATTTCGCATTGTAGTTTTGTAAATCAACGGCACAAAACACGATCCCTCCTTTACTTTCAAATACAGATAAAGAAGTAGCCACCGAAAAGATTGAACCAATTCAAACCAGGAAAATTTGAATATCCAAGCACATACAAGGTTGTAAATCCATACTGGTTATGATATAACTTCTGTTTAACCTTTCCTGTGCAAACTCATATGTTAGCTTTCCACAGGTATACTCAACTTCTAGGGAAATAACTTTGCAAGATAGTAACAAGGTTAGTAAGCTTGTACTTTTTAAGTTTCTAATCGTCCCCATAGAAAAATATTTCAACTGAATAACTGAAATTGATATGCTTTATCGAGAGAATTACTTCTGCAAAGGTGACAAATTTTATTTGATCCTCTGCGTAATTTTTGTATGGTGTGTAACAATTATACTATTGTTGTAGTTTGTAGTAAGTTTCGTAGAATTGAAATTATTATTGTTACTAGCAACTAATTTCTTTGAAAGGATGCAAGAGTGAGTACTTAATTGGTAACGATACCTGTAGTGGTAATAAGTTACGGGCGAAGGGATTAGGAATGTATTTGAGTGCACGCAGATGCAACCGACGCACGAGTAGCGACAATTAGCTTAACCCCCGCAAAATGAGTGATTAAAGAAAGGGAGGAAGCTCTTTTCAAGGAGTGCTTTTTCATTGCTGGATAAAATTATCATTCATATTGGGGGTGGGATTATCTGTTCTTTTTGTGAGATTTGTCAGGCAAGTATAGCATATTTTTCTTTAAGTAGTTTAAGTAAGAAGACGCTAAGCATTAACTCTCTCTTCAGAAATTCTTTTCTTAAACACTTTGTTATACACCCAAAATCTTCTTTGCCCATTGCACCACGCAATTCAATTATTGTAACGCTTTGGCAGATAAGGTAACAATATAAAAATCATCTTTAAGTGGTGTTAAGACCCACTGAAATCGAATGAAATTAATTAAAACCACGCGATTAAAAGTCCCATATCGTTGTTATAACCTGAAAAAATTTAGGAAATCTCAATGAAAGTTAATGACTAATTATTTAATCACAGCTACTTTTTTGTGTGAATCCTTTAAAACATAAAAAAGCATAAATTTATGCTCTCTTCCTTTTTTATTACTTCTTTATGATGTAAAGAAAGGAATCCAAGAATTTCTGAGTAGTCAGCAAAAATATTATAAGGGGAGACTTTAAAGAAACAAATTTTGAATGTACCCAAAAAGCAAATGGGCATAAAGTAAGTAAGGCCAGGTTTACTTGCGTCTGACTAAATACAGGGGAATTTTACAGGAGTAATTACATGTTCATTTTCCCCTGCAATATAAAAGCTGATTAAGATTGCTCACCAGACAAATTATATTTTTAGCTAATTTTGTATTATCATTGCCTTCTTTTCTAGCATATGCTATTGTTTTGCTCTTACATCATTAATCTGTTTTAATGCTTCTATAATTATAGATAGAAGGTGATATGCTATCTGAAAAAACATATATTATTATCGTTTCTGCACTTTGCACACCTTCATCTCATCAAATTCGAATACCATCGAATTTGTTTCCTGGAGAAACTCGTCAGTTATATTTTGCTTATAATATTCTTTTCCTGGTATTTCTAGTGTCTTTTTAAATGCAGTCAGCTTTTTGAACATATACAAGTAGCGCATATTTCTACTACCTAGCATTTATTCAATCATCCAGAAATTTTTTGCTTCTCAAAATTCCAGTTCACCTAAATAGTAGGGTTGAAAAATGCAATGTTTTCAAATTATTTTTGTGTTATATGCTTATAGAATGTTTTACTTTTCGCAAGGCTTAATCTAACCGTCGTGATGATTTGCTAGAAAATCTTTCTATAAAAGTATACTGAAGAAGGCATCTTTTCAACACTCCGCGCAAAACTTTCCATGTGTTTTTTGTTTTTAAAAACAGTTGCTGATTCTTTTTGCACTTTCATTTTATTCGGAAATTTCTTACGTTAATTTTTATTTGCATCGAATCTTCTCAGAAGTCTTTTTATATTTTTATTGCTATATTTTTCAATAATTCTTAAAACGCTGCAACCGTTGGTTGCATTTTTCTGGGTAATATTTTCCTTGGCCAATTACCCACAAATTTCATTTCAAGCAACTAGATACCTATCAAATAATACCATAACTATTTCCATTTATTTTTTTTGAAAGTCTGTAATTACACTTTCTAGCTGTGGCTAATTCTTAAGCAATATGCACTGTAATTTCCTTTTACTATTTTCCATGTTAAAAAGCATTTAATTTTTTCAAATGAACGTTATGTAGATGTACTATGCTGGCGTGAGCTTGCTTCATGAAATTATTAATAAGAGCCATGCTTTCGAGCATGCGTAGTGTAAATTTACCAAATGCTACCTTCGTAATTACCAATTAAAATTCAATTTTACAAGAGACTATTGGTCATCAGAAAGTATTAGTTTTCACGAAGAATAGTCTTGTACGCTTTGAAGAGCTCCTACTTCGCATTTTGTCGGGAAATTCAACCGTTTTGACAAAAAAATGTTTTCAAACGAAATTCAACTCACCAAAGTAGATTCACCCTGGAAAGAAATATCTACTGAATTAGCCGTAATGTTTCGATATACGAGTTAGTCGCTTATGCTTATGATTGACGAGTCGAGTGAGCTCCACATTGTTTGCTGCATCTATCTAGCTCTTTTTTTCGGTCGTAAATTAAACAAAAATTAAGGTATACGTGGGCTGAAAAAAGTGTCATTTCAAGGTTTTGCAAGTCAAAAATGGTCCGCTTGATTATCCTGCATACGTCTATATTCATGAACATCGCTCACAACTCTCTCTACTCTTGAATATGAGCTTTGTCAGGTGTGTGGGCCACAGTTGCCATTATTTGTTATAATGGTGTCAAGTATAATCGATACTGTTGGCAGTCAGGCTTCGTTTAGAGCTGTCGTTGCTTGGCAGTCAATTTTTTGCGTTTGCCGCTAACTATTCTCATTTCGCACCAAATTTTTGTCTTCGTGCCATACATTAAGCGTGTTTTTTACCCTTAGATGTATATGAAACCTCCAGTGGTTAGTTTACTTTTAATGAGAAGAGTGCCAGTCGTCAGGGTAAAGTCATACTAGATTCATTTAAAGCCACTTCAAAATATTTTTACTTCATGTGTAATTTTTCAATTTGTTTCAAACAGTAAGATTTCATCCACCAGTCACTGCTTGTTATCTGCCTTTTTCTATACACTACGGCGTTCTGAAATGTGCTTAATTACTTGTTTTCTTTTTTAAATTAATCATGTACGTTTGGTTCATATAATTTTTCTAGTTACATGTAAATTGTTATTGCTCGCTTGTAACAAGGAACTTAAGATAATTTTACCACTCCACAAAAATTTAACTCGTAATGCATATTGGCAAGTCAAAAGATCCAGACTATCTTTGTTGCTTTTTTTTCGAAATAGGTTTTTTACGTACAATGTGTAAAAGTGTTTTTTATTACACATGAAATGCTAGATAATTAGTCACGTTTCACCAATCGATGTTGCTCGACGTCGGTTAGTTATTTTACCAAATCATCTATGCGGCAGGAAAAGTGCTTGAGTTGCAATTGTTTTAGTAAGAGGAAAACTTATTCTATACTTCTTACCCCTAAAAGAAGGAATGCACGTTTAATTAATAGAAATGATTCTAGATATCATCCACACAATATAAAAAAAATTAAGGTACAACTTGACTTAACTTAGGTATCCTTACGTCATAATCTAATCTACTTGAGGAATCATTAAATGTAATGTGCGAGTGGTCTCGGTGTTGAATTGGGTTAATAAAATGTATGTTAATTAAGTATTAAGGGTCATGGGAGCTAAATGTTACGCTACGGTGAAATGAGTTATTCATCAAGTCAACCTTGAAGTGGAGTGCAATTAGGGAAAGGAAACTGACAAAAATGTTGTAAATAAAATAAGCAATTTGTACCCTTATCGCCACCGTTATTCCACTGGGAATAGCCTTCGTTTACACTTAACAAGAAACTGGCACTTTGATTATACAATCTTTTGACGAACCGTACTTAAAGAGGTGGTAAATGTGTTGTCATACTTTAAGTATTTATGCACACACATGCGCTATTATTACTATTATCTTGGCTTAAGCTGACAGCTACTTCGGTTAGATTGTGTTCAATAAACTAGATTTATCATAAAGCATGATACTATGAGAGCCCTATTATATATTTTCTCTAATCGTGACTAGTATCTAAATATAATTTTTCCTACCAATAAAACACTTTCAAATTTTATTACGATGGATTTTTAAGGCAATTTAAAAGCACATACTTTGCAAAATTTTCATGTTTCATGTGATTTGTTTGTACGTATGCGGAAGCACTTTCCAAATGTCTGCTAACTTGCATTTGTGGCAGTCTGCATTCAGTTAATAAGGGTTCCGGGTTACCTCGTTTTTGCGGTTTTAGTATCTGCTAGAGAGAAAACAAAATGCCCCACACTTTGAGAATTACTAAATGAAAAATGAATTAATAAATATATTCATTATCAGATGTTCCCCTTTCAAAAGAATGTGAAGAGAGCTTACTGGAAAACCAAGCAGTAGGAGCGAGGTAAAGAAGAAAACACTATGAAATTGCTGCAAGTACTTCGCCAGAGGTTGAAATTTATCGAGCAACTTCTTATTGAAATTCGAAAGACTTAACTTGCTGAATATGGGAGTTAAATTTGTACTGTAGCACTACTAAAGGATCAGTGGTTGCTACATACGTCCTAAAAATAACGACTAAAAAATAGCATGCCATACTACATTGAATTTTCCTAATTTCTGGATCCTGTGTATATTTCCATTAGCCCAAATAAGGACATGGCCAAGTTAAATAGTGGAACATTAGGTATCTTTCTGTACCTGTTGAGTACCTTTTCTCGGAAGAACGCTTATCAAAAGAGTTCGAAATCAAAAGTACGATGAGCGAGGGCTACTCTGCTTTTGAATGTGAAAAACTTTCAAAAAGCCGATTAAACAAAACAAATTGACAGCAAAATAATGGTTATTGACACCAGCACATGGGTGTAATCAAAGGATATCTGCTAAATAGACAAATTGAGAAACTTTGATTTGTTCGGAACCTATCAAGCTTGAAGATGAAAAGTATTGAAATGCGCCAACTTGTTGATTTTTTCACTAAAATAGAAACGCATTTCAAGCGAAATATTGCAGATACGACGAGGAGTTACAATATGTATGATATATCGGAGAAGTATCAAGAGGATTGCAAGAACTATGCGCGTACCAATTTACTACTCCATCTTACTTCGTGCAGTCTCATGTTTATAAAACTATAAGCAACATCAAACAATTAGTATTACTATGCTTCATTCACATAATTATCGCCTTTGATTTTAATTTCTACTGTTTTCTTCTCGACCTACGTCTGTTAAGAAATTGTTTCATACTCTTGCTCGCAAAATTATTTTTTCCTCAGCCATATAGCACTGATGCGGAACTGTTTAACATGCATATCCTCAAATTTCTGCACTGCGTTGCATCTAGATGTTATGTATTCCGAGATGTAACTTTTTTGCTGCTACGACCTGCAGTTCACCTGGCGAGAAAATTATTATTTAGGAGGAAAAGCTGGCCTTTTCAATTCAATTTTCTTCATCAGCAACGGTTTCTTTATTAAAAGTGGCTTTTTTAACAACAGTTTCGGGAGGGCGTCATTTTCTGGACTAATTGCTTTTGCGTCGATCTTGGCATCTTTCAATTCTTCTCCGTCAGTAACCAAATTTTGCGGTTGCGATTCATTCGCGCGAGTTTTTTCTTCGGTTGCTTTTGGGGCAAGGGGGGTTTTCTTAGCTATTAGCAGTTTCTTAGCGCCCTCGTCTGTTACATCTAGTGCTTTAGTTCCAGGAATAGGAGGGGACGGTTTTTTCTCTAGAATTGGTGTCGATTTCTTAATTACAGTCCCTGATTTCTTCGCTTCTTCGTTAGCTTCCGTGGGTGCGTCACCACTTGGTGTAGGGGGAGATGGTTTTTTCTCTAGTTGTGGAGACAAGGGTGACTTTTTGAGTATTGAAACGGATTTTTTCGCTTCTTCGTCAGCTTCCTCGGATACATCTCCACTTGGTGTAGGGGGAGATGGTTTTTTCTCTAGTTGTGGAGACAAGGGTGACTTTTTGAGTATTGAAACGGATTTCTTCGCTTCTTCGTCAGCTTGCGTGGGTGCGTCACCACTTGGTGTAGGGGGAGATGGTTTTTTCTCTAGTTGTGGAGACAAGGGTGACTTTTTGAGTATTAAAACGGATTTCTTCGCTTCTTCGTCAGCTTGCGTGGGTGCGTCACCACTTGGTGTAGGGGGAGATGGTTTTTTCTCTAGTTGTGGAGACAAGGGTGACTTTTTGAGTATTGAAACGGATTTCTTCGCTTCTTCGTCAGCTTGCGTGGGTGCGTCACCACTTGGTGTAGGGGGAGATGGTTTCTTTTCAAGGCTTTTGTATGACCTCTCTTCTGGTGCAAATGCCCTGTTATTGAACTCAGTGACTTTTTCTGCTGGCACAGATTCTTTTTTTATTTGTTCCTTGGGTAAAGTCGTTGGGGCTTTTTCTCCAGCTAATTTTTGATCTTTTACAGAATCTTTCACGAATTTTGTTGGCGACTGTGCTCCAACTTTGCTGTCCTTAAAGCGCTGTGCTGGCATCATGGCTTTTCTAAGATGACAAGAACGTTGCATAATTTTCTACACGACTAGTTGAAAAGTTATTTTACTGAAATATTTTATGTCAACACGTTCTTATATGCATAAGAGACATCCTTTAGCAAGTAATACGCATAATGTATGCATGATTTTGTACGATACTTGTGGTATTACCTTGGAATAGGAGCTATTGAAACAGAGACAACACCTTGACGGAAGCAAGAGAAAATTTTTAGACTTGTAGTTATGTATTAGAATACAATCATAGAAGTTGCACAGTATAAATTGAGGAATTTTCCTGAATATGCATAAAACGGAGCATCGCGCTAAAGCTTATACTCCTTACCACAATCCATATCTTTAGCATCTTTAATTGTCCTGTTCATTCATTTTTAAGAGATGCAAAAACACGGTGATTATTGTACTTGTGTTGTTTGATTGTGTGGAATTTCAAGGTAATTACTCTTATTTTGCTCGTACCATTCATGTTTAGGCTTAAGTGTACCTTCGTCGATAAAGGATTTCCGTGCAGATCCCAAAAGTACACCCTTGAGTGTATAGACGGAACATAGAAATAATTCATTCTTGTGAACCTTTCGATAATATTAGCTATACAAATCTAGATCATATTTTCATACTTTGACTGGGTCATTATCGTAAATGTCGATAACAAAGATAGGTACTTTTCCTTCTTTTCTGGGTGGTAATGTCTTTAATTCGATAGTTTGGTTAAAAGTGGCATTTTCTTCTTTGTTGTCTGCTTGAGCCTATATCAAGATGTTAACAAAAGTTAAGGCGTACTTTGTGGCGTCCCTATCAAAATCCTTGAATGATTCTTATTACCGAAATAGAATTAGTCGACCGTTGAGGCAGTTGTTTCATTGTCTCGGGTTCTTCATGATCAAAGCTACAAACAAGTTGAGAGATACTAAAATCGCTTTAAGTAGCACATTTTCGGTGTGTTATTAGTTCTTTTCTTACCGTAAAATACAAGCCAGGTTCTTTGTAATTGAAACTGAAGGCCTTTTAAACTTCAAAATTTCAAAAATGCTTATTGCGAAACCTTCAAGATTGAGTTTTGGATCTGGAGTATCGACTGTAGCTGCTTTTTATGCAAAAAATGAATGCTTGTCGGCAACTAGTTTAGCTACGCTTAAACTGTTTCTTTCACGTTTTAAAGGCTTTCCTTTTTTCTTTGAATTTCGTGTCGCATTACCGTTTAGCTTGAAGCCAAACGTTTTATGGCTTAACCCGCCACCAATATTTATTTTTTTTGTCCTGCTTTCCTTCACAGAATCAGTTTTGGCTTGTGATACTTCCGCAGCTTTAGTCTCTGCCAAAGCTTTATCGAATTTTGTTATGGGAGCGAATTCTTTTTTACCTTCTGCTTGAATTTGCGGAACGGGTTTAATCCAAGGGGTATCAGATTCTCCTTCAAGAAAAAGTCAACTTATTAAATGCCACCTAACGCGTAATTACAAAATTTACAAGGTAGATATTAGGAAGTACCTGGTGGTAGAATGCCAGGTTCAGGGGGCGGAGGAGGTGGTATAGGGGCTTTTTGTGTTGGTTCAGTTCTATTATAGAATATCCAGCCATATAAAACTGAACGTAATCACATCATTTAGGAGGTAGTAGGCGCAAGGTAGTTTGTATAGCTGTCATATCGGGTGGATAGCTGTTTTATACCATTCAATCGAGAATCAAGACCCCGGCAAGGATATAGATAATCTAAAACTAGTTGAATTAAACTTTCCCGATCGTTTTCTTCAAATGCAACACGATTACAAATTCCTATGAATACATGCCAAGAGATAGTAGAGTGAAAAACACATTCAACAGCATCAAGAGTTTTCAAACTTTTTAAAAGTATTTCCCAGCATCTAGTAAATATCTCACTGCCAGCAAATTTTTATATGCTTAGTGTTTCTAATACATTGTACCTGCCATAGATTGCACAAGGGTGTCAAGTTGCATATATATTAAATCCAATCTTTGTATTTGATCTTTGAGATGGTTAGGATCACCTTTTATTTGAGCAAATTTAGCTTCCAAAGAATGAATATATTTCTCATATTCATCCTTTTCCACTTGCTGTTCCTTCAATTCTAATTAAAGTGAGCATGAATAAAACTACTATGTGGTGCTTACTCTTTACGAATACAGCACACGAATTTTTTTACTGGGCCAAATCTGGTCTCTTACCATGTTGAAGCCAGAATGTATGCTGTTCCGCTTTCTCTCGCCGCTTTTTCTCGTGACTATATAATGTAAAGTAATGGCGAATTTTCTCTTCTTGGTTATCTAGCACTGCAAAACATTGAAATTCTTAAATTAACGTTGCAATCAAAAATCAAGTATGCACTTTTCGGGTCATAGGAGTTCCGCTCACTCTGCTCCACTATTTGAGGGTCTGGCCTATTTTGTGTTCGACGGGAAAAATTTTGTTTTTGAGTTTCCATTATTTTTTTCAGCCGGCTTCACTGTTATTTCATGAATTCGTTTCGTAAAATTGGAAAGAATGTGTACTCCTCCGAAAAACTGAACGTATTACTTCATGCATACTCAAGTCTCATTCCACCATTTGATTGCTAATATAAAGCCTACTTAAAATTTTGCTGTTTGCTTCTGTAGCTGTAGAATTGTACTGGACTAACAATATAAGTAGTATTTTAAACTACTTGTTTTTATTTTATTTCTTTAGAGCTGTACTCTCAGAAATGAGATAAGCATTGATACACCTGCCTTGCGATAAACTTGATTAACTCCGAGAACTACCTCGGCAAATCCCTATCAAATTGAAACTTGAAGGTAATATATTACCTGTCTTCAAAAATATACAAATGTGGAGTATACGCTGCCAGTAGATGCAGCATAATTTTTTCCACAAGTATCGAGTGATAAACGTATTTTTCTGAAGCATAAATTTTGTGGTGAGGCCTTGTCATTCTCTTAATTTTACACTGGAAAGCTTCTTTCAAATTTGACCAGTGAGCATGAAGAAAAGCATTGAAGAAATCAGTCAAAGCGTAAGGAAATTTTTCTAGAAAATGAAAAGGATGGTAGACATCAAATGCAATGGTTGCATTCTGAGAAACGTCAAAATTTTTTGTGCAATTCGAAATTGCTACATTTCCCCACTACCCGTCTCTAAAGGCCTTCACTACCTCGTCAAGCATATATCAAAAAAATGCACTACGGAATTTTACTTTTTTTAGCCGCTGGAATTGATAAAAAATGCACTATTCCACCTAGCACCTAATTCAAGTTTGTAAGAAATGCACTTTGCGGAAGATAGGTCTAGTAGGCGGTAACTCTTTTGACAATAGCACTGCGGAAAGATATCTTTGTGCTCCACGCTCCGATGAGAGCATGAGCGGTAGCGGGCACATAGGAGGATACTCAAAATCATGAGAAAGCTTAAGCATTATCATCTTTGTTTAGAAAAACTAGCAGAATTTATTTTGGTTTCCTTTTATCCTAGTTGACCTAAAACAGCAGTAATTATACAGTGAGGAAACTCTTTTAGCGTGAATATATTATGCGCACCATTTGCTCCGATGTTAATGAAAATGCTGTCAGATTGAATTGACAATAGTGAAGATAGGGCATGTTCTTCTTTACAGTTACAATAAGTCGACCGGTGTAATCTTTTGCGCTGGCTACCTCTATGTCAGCCGTTTACGACTAGATTTATGAGGAAAACCTACTAGAGTGGAACAGTAAAAAAATTTAGTGAAAGGACATGAGAGTTTTACTATATTCAGTTTGAAGACCCAACGCATTGCCAACAAGTGCATCATGCGCAACCTCAACGTCGAAAGTAAAAACGTCCCCACGTAAGTAAAACCTATATGATATGGATGCTTGCAGTTTTCGTAAATGAAACCTGATCGCCTCAAGAAACAACTCTGCCGCGCTGGACAGCCATGCTTTGTACTTCTAGTGATACCTACACGCACGGATAATTGTATACAAACAAACCTCTCGACTTAGAAATAGATGAGAATGAGAGGAGTACTTCTAAAGCTCAATTAGTGGTCTATCTATCAATGAACCTGTCTTACTAATCGTTGTACACGTGTGCGCTTCAAAACTAGTTACCTGCAGGGCTAGTATTTCTGGTAGAAGATAGAAATCGAAGACCCAGCACATTCGGTAATTCCTTTTCGTAAATGAGCATGTCACATTACATAGTCAAAAGAAACCGAAGGGAGAAACTGTTTCATCTTTAAAAAACGGGAATAAGGGAATTCACAATGTATTCACTTACAAGATAATGATAGAGGTAAAGATACAGGCTTGTTTTGTTTTGGAAAGCAGTTATTGAATGTCAAAATGCTAAGTACAAATGTATAGCAAACGCAAGTGAACTACGCTGCTTGGTCTGGCTTTGACTATTCTATGCATCTTAAACCTGAGAATAAGGACTCAACCTTTTACATAACTTCCCGTCACAAAGATTACTATATTTTCTTCATTGCAATGAATAATGTTACTAAGTTCGTCCCACCTGGTGAATATAGGGATACAAAATGGCTTTCCAAATTTTTCTTTCAAAAAAACCTTGTTGAAACCTTTCCGGAGTGGGATCGACATGATATATCTCAAGAACCAGGAGAAAGTCCGCCGAGTGAAAATCGGGGAGATTCGATGACAGAGTACAACAGCAACCCCGTTGCTACGGTAAAAAGTGAGCAAGGAGACACGTATTTTACAACATAAAAAGTGCAAAACAATTATTCTATCTGTAAATGTAACCTTTTCCAGGTTGTTGATGATAAATATTTTCAAGAACTTTCGGCAGCGTGGAAAGGTCCCGTTGTTCCTACACTACATCAATATGATGCGCCTGCACAAAAAATTGTTCGGAAGCATATAATAAAGTACGACTCGATATGCTGCCATATTTTTCATTCTTTTCGGAGGTTGATAGTAAATCTAACAACGTCCAAAGAATGAATTTGCAAGAATTAGCAAACAAAGCCTTACAGAAATTGAGCCTTACCAATTCTCGTTGCAAAATATCTTTTGTTCGCAGGCCCAAAAAGGTATTCACATCTCCAAGTCAGTGCGTTACTGAATTTTTTGAACCTGTAAGAGAAAAGCTTGAGATGGGAGAGGTACTACTTAGAGTGGAGTACGCCCCGGTCAACCTTTTTGATGTTTACAAGATCAGGTAAAAACCAATGAAAAAGTTTCAATTTTTCGTTGCTGCTCAATCACTATAAGTTAGTTTAAATTCACCATGTTTAATAGATACATAATTTTAAGACTGTTGTGAAACCCTCAATACTTACTTTATCATATGTGTGAAGCTACGGTGAAGACATTTTACAAAGTTACGCAACCCGAAATACTTCTGCGGGATGCAGCAGAGTAGAGGATGTAGCAGGCAGACTCTCTGAAAGATTAGGTAAAAATTTCATTTTCATCTTAGCATTTAAATCGCTTTTCCAAGAATGGCACTACCATCCTTGAAATAGCCCTTTTACTTCAGGTAGTGAAGCCTCCGCAATTGTTATTGCCGTAGGTCCTGGAGTGAACGACTTGATAATTGGGGATTGTGTTATACCCATTTCAGATTGTGTTGGAACTTGGCAGGTACCTCAAATATTTTCAGTTTAAATTTAATTGTTTAATATTCAACCAAAGAATCGCGCACCACAAGAAAAAATAAATTTTTGAAGCATTTACTCGTCAATTTTCTTGTTTCCGTTTGTCAACGTTTGACAATCGAAGATCAAGAGTCTTGTGCTGAAATAATTATGAGATGAAGTATAACTAGTTTTATGTTGTAGCTACTTTTATCACAAACTCTTTAACCTGCTGTTCAGTCAGTCATGATATGCAGAGAGCGAGACTTACTGAGAATTCCCCCAAATGTGTTACCTTTAAAGTATTGCAGCATTGCAAAAGAGCTCTTCCTCGGTGAGTAAAAAGTGATTCCTTCATCGCGTTATCAACACGTTTAGCCATGTGGATTTTCTCTCACTACAATATTACTTTGCATTTTTCACATATTTTAATAGGTTACTTCTTAATTCAAAGATTTGGAGCGAGCCTGCGACCCAGCGATTCTGTAATTTTAAACGCTGGGAATTCTTTGGTATCACAAGTTATCATTCAGCTTTGTAAACTTTTAGACCTTCAAACAATTGTAGTGATAAGGTATTTAGTGTAGACGCATTGACTAAAAGGCATAATAATAATCTTGAAAATAAATTTTGCTGACTTTGTTATTGCATACTGATGTAATTTCGCCATATTGTATGTTATATCATATTCCCTCGTGGTTTGATTTATTCATGGGCACTGAATAGTATTTTTTCATTGTTGTAACTTAATCTTTGCTGTAGTTCTGAGTATTCGAATGCGTAAAGTATTATTTATTTAGACGACATGGTGAAATAAATCAGTACAATAGAGTTTGTCAATATTTACGGGGGCTCGGTGCAACTGCCGTATACTGTGACACGGATCCTATAACACATTATCTGGAACAGGATGGTATTAAGTATCCGAAGCTTGCTCTTGATAGTGTCCAAGGTAAAAATGCGTCTTCTGCACTGGTTAATTGCATGCAATCCGGTGGTAAAATAGTGGTTTATGGAGGAACCTCCAGAGAAAACTTTCAGCTTCCTTGGCATGTTATTGTATGGTAAGTGCAAAAGTATTCCTGAAGTTAAAACTTTTAAAATGTAGAATTTTGTTATTGAATGAGTATTTCTTGACATTTTTTAGTCACGCCGTCACTATCCATGGATTTTACCTCGAACATTGGTTCCAGCAAACTGCTAACCACAAGATATTCTTGAGAGCGCTTGGAAATATCGGACAACTGATAAAACACGATGAATTAAAGTTACTATTGGAGATATACCCATTTGAACATTACAAGGTACGAATAGAGAGCGCATAAGATTAGTATATTTGTGCTCTGCTTGCCCTTGAATAGACAGAGCATTCCATGTATGCAAATTTAACCCTTTGATTTAGATCAAATCCAGTAGTACAATTTAGTGAATAGGAATTGCATTGAAACAAATATCGTTTTGGAAAATTCCACTATGGAGTACTCAGCTATAACTATATTTGACAGTAACATTCAATGCTGAAATAATGCTTGCGCTTTCATGCGGCTCTAGACTGCGATAGAGTATGCGTGCACACAAGGACGTCTGAGCAAGCCTATTTTGGTGCCACTATCGTTACACGAACAAAGTGAAGTTCTGCATAGAGGAAATGGGCAAATGATGGATACACACAAACACGGCAAGTACGAAATACATTGCTACTTATTAAACCGGATGATTTTTTTGCATGCACTAGACTATGGGTTACATTGATTAAACTTTCTATACCACGTTGCGAATAAAGAGTATCCATTGATGAAAAATGCTGACAGGGAGGACTGTGCTACCTGTTCTCGTCTGGCTCAGCAAAGTCATACTAAAATGGGTATATACGATAATTCAGGTAGTTTGGTTTCCTTTCTTCAAATTACAATGCATCTTTCCTGTAATTGTATCCTTGAGGATACACAATTGTGCTGTTGTACAGAAGCATTCAGCATTAGAAAAATACTGGCTACATCAAATGAGAACTGCAAATTCAACGTAATTTTCATTCATGACAGTTGTAGTACCGTTCAAGCTCCCAGAAAGATTATTGAAGAATTTGTTAAGAAGTAATACAAATGATTACTGTTGTCATGTAACCACAACATACCTTTTATTTGTATGTTTTGTAGCTACCTCCCTTCTGTATCTCAAACCTCACCTTTTATCTCTTGTAACAAATTTTTCGCCACGAAATTACATCTTTTTCAATATAGATTTTTGCGAATGTAATCAGATCGGGCTTACTTGATGAAGTCGAGGTGACGTTGATTGAGAGTCAAACCCTGTCAAAAGAAAGTGGTATAGCTATTCCAACTGAAAAGAGTGAACTCGATCCAGATTATAATTCAGAAAAGGCATATAGAAGGATGACGAAAGCAATAAAAGACAAGTCTGCTCCATACGTACCCGAGTGAACTCAGTGTTTTAATCGTTATTTACACTATTGTAGTACCTACAATTTTCCGAATGGATGCACAGATGCAAGGGCTGTCAGCATGACATGTGCTTTTATTTTAGTGTGTTTCACAGCTCAAAAGCAATCGAACAGTCTCTTAAGGCAAGATATGGCTGTGCATCAAATGCATTAAATGCAATTTGCGGCTTTCATCATGGAGCCATTGCTGCGCTGTACACTGCATTGCAGTGCTTGCAGGTTATCACATACCAGAATCAAACTAGCGTTAAAACATGTAAAATAAAGGCTTACTCTTTTTGTTTCCCATACTTGAATTTGTGACTACAGGAGAAAATAAGTGGGGTTGTATGTTTTGGCATTCTGAAAGAAGATTTGCCTTTATTAAAATACTTACTTGCCCCATTATCAACGAAAAAGTCGATGAAACACAAAGAAGTGAGTTGCACATTATTTGAGTTGTGTTAGCCTTACATTAGAAACTACTTCGGCTTTCCTTTAATTTAATCTAATACTTTTTTGTGTTTGTTTTGGGATTAAGGTAAAAATCTTTCTTTTGCAAGGAAGTCATGATTCTCTCACCGCTCCAGAAGTTATTAATGATGTCAAGGAATTGCTTAATGGTGTAGGATGTACTTGTGTGTATAGCATTATTGTTCCGTATGGGAGAGAAAAATTAAATAAAAAATATCTCAGTCATCTTGCAGCAATTTTACAAATTTTATACACATGCAGCACCAGAGAGGAAGATAGATAATGATTTTGTAGCATTCATAAAATGCATGTTTTACGCATTTTCTTGAGCCCATGTTACCCCAGTACTCAATTTGGCAATTTACAGTATTCTTACACTATTCTCAAGCGAATATAAGCTTTTCACAAGAATAAAAACTTTTTACGAGAACAGAAATGTTAATTTTGCTTGAAAATAATTGTAGTAGTGACATGGTGCTTAAATTGAAAATAATCCTTTTTTACAACAAAGCAGTTGTTTGAGCGCAGAGAAGGCTCGAATTGCTTCTTTTATACATAGATTTTGTGCTGGTTATTTAAAATTAACGAAAGGATAAACTCTAAATGCATATTTCAAACATTACCAGTAGTTGCTGCATGTAATTGTGCTCCTCTAACACAATTAATGGTAGTAACAGATCTGAAAAATGTTGTTACCCTATCAGGAATGAATACAATCAGTCAATTAGCTGCCATTCAAGTCAAAAAATCACAAATTTTTACTATCCATGAATTTTTGTATTATTTTTGAAAGAAATAATATTTATGAATAGGAAATGATATTTTGTTAAAAATGAGAACCGAAATAGAATGGTACGTTTTGCAAAATAATTTTTTTGCAACCATATTGCATCACAAATAAATCTTACATAATTTTGAATAATGCTAAAAGGATCACTGAAAAAATTTTGAACAAAATTTAACTTTAGCAGCTACCACGATTGATCTCTTGATAACAGTTTTTTTTTAATTGAGAAAAGCATGAAATTCAATTTGGGAAACCTTTTTGAAAAGGTATTGCTTTACTTTTTTATTTATTTCAATCTGCTTGCACTTAAACAAACATCTTTTTATTTATTTAAATATTACTCTCTTTTCTTTCGGACATTTTAGAAAAAATAATAAATTAAGTTCTCACAGGTGGTGAGACTGCAGGAATGTACAACTTCTTTAAAATAGAGAAAAAAAGGATACAGTGCCTTTATTATTTCTGTTTTTTGCTACAGTTGCTAAAACTATAAAAGAATTAAAAAATAGGTAAAATGATAATTTAAACTCTTTACTCTTTTATGATATTGTAGCAGTTAATAAAATTTTAGCTGTTTCTCAAAAATGATAAAATAACTCGATGACAAAACTAGAAGGTACTTATAGTAGCAGTATTACTAAATTCAGTCGTGCTTATTACGATACGTAAATCTACAAAGTTTTTGCATGGAAAATATATGTTTTGTAGCAACATTGCTATGGCTTGAGCCTTAGACTTTTTGATGCCTCAAGCTATTATTATCTTGTAAACTAATGTATGGTTTATTATGATTTTCCTAACACATACTCGGTTTTTACATCAATTAACTTAAGAATAGCCTTTACTGCATACAGGGATAAGTTGTGGAATACATAATTAATTTATTGATAATATTTAAGTTGAATAGTACGCCATGTGAATGTTAGTAAAGATGATGGAAATACAAGTACATTATTTCCGCTTTTGGATGTCTTTAATATTAGAATGTTGGTAAGGTTTTTCGGTGATTACAAGTAAAAAGAGCTGTTTACAACATACAAAAAATGCCTCTGCTTCAATGAATTCTTGCCATTAGTTCAGAAATTACAGAAGAAGTATTCTTTATTGCTATTGCTAGCTAGCAAATGAGCAATTGCACAATTTTCCATTTATTAGAGTTTGTAAAAAAGTCACATAACGAAATTGGATCAGGACAAGGCAGTTTTCCCTTAATGGTAAACATTATAGAAACTAGAATATCTGACCAAAACAATGACGTAATTATCTACACTTACTGTAACAGTGGTACCACGGCAGAGCGGGACACCCATTATAATTATTATTTTTTATGATTATAATTATTCTGTCTATAAAAATTACCTTTTTACTACGTAATTATTTTCCGTAGACTAATTAAGTCAACAACCCGCAGTTTCCCCGTTTCCCCCCAAGGATATCGCAGTGCACATAAAGCGATGTAACATCATCGATTCGC
>JADAQX010000884.1:0-20967 GCA_015476325.1 Cardiosporidium cionae | reverse complement strand
TTTCTTTTTTTCCCTCCTCCACTCTTACCCCCTCTCTTCTCTACCTCTCCTCTTCCCTTTCCTCCTCCACTCTTACTCCCTCTCTTCTCCATCCTCTCTCCTCCACTCTTACCCCCACTCTTCTCTACCTCTTCTCTTGCCCCCTCCTCATCCCTTTAAAATATACATTTTTGCATTGCAAAACAAATTTTTATTTTTTTAAAAAGGGTTAGTCGAACATTTCCTGACATTTTGGATATTTTGTGTGGTAAACTTTTCTCCTGCTGTAGTTACACAGTACCGTTTTACTATCGAAAGATTAAGGTGAGATAAAACATAATTAAGACGTACTTTTAAAGGGAAGAGAATTCAGTTTTCTTAAACAAAAAAAATGTATATATAAAGAGGTTAGAGGAGGGCAGCCTATTTGCTAAATATCTCTCTGTTTTTTTGAGTTTCTTTTTCTTTTACTTTTTTTGAACTTCGTTTCTTTTCAATGCAAACATTTAATTTAAGTATAAATATATCTACTTTTTATAATGTTTTTCCAAGAGGAAAACTTGTATTTGATATATAAGAAATACATTTTTTGTTGTTGATTTTTTCTATTTTGTTTTTGCAAGCAAAGTTTCTCTTTTTCTTCTTTAATTTTTTTCTTTGTAATCTATCGTTTTTTCCTTTTTTTTATTGAAGAGTTTATCTTTCTCTATGTACTCTCTCTATTTCTTTTTTTTTCATATTATTTTTCAAACTTATTTTCCTCCTTTTTTAGGGAATGACGCATTCATATTTTGAACAATTGCGAGGCCAACTTTCCTTAGAAAATGAAGAAATATTTTTTGCTCGAATGGCCTCCCATCTTCGTTTTTATATTTCATTTTTGGTTCTTCAAGATGGTAAGACATAAACATTTATTTAATTATTAAATGAGGGGAAAATTTTTATTAAAAATGGGTTGGTTTTTTTTTAAAACCATTTTTTGAATTTTATTCAAGTTTATTTATTTAAAAAATTGTTTTTTATGTAGTGCTTTGCTTTAGTGATTTCCTTCTCTCTTCTTCCCTTCCTCCTTTCTCTCCCCTGCTTCTCTTTTTCTCCTCCTCTCTCGTTTTCTTCTCTCTCTCTCTCTCTTTTTCTCTCTTTCTCTCTCTCTCTTTCTCTCTCTCTCCCCTCTCTCTCTTTCTCTCTCTCTCCCCTCTCTCTCTTTCTCTCTCTCTCTCTCTCCCCTCCTCTTAATTAATTCTCTTTATACATTTTCTTAGCACCCAAAAAATTTATCGTTTTATCCTTAATTTGAATATTATTTATTTATTGAAATTTTTTTTTCAAAGATTTTGAAACCTTGTGGATATGGTTTTCTCGTTTTCTTAATTTAAATTCAAAGAAACCTCGCAGAATTTCTACTTTGCTGCTTCTAACAGCCTTAGAAATTTCTGCATATTCTTTACTTTCTGTATATAAAAATCAATTTCGAAAGGTAATTTTTTATATAAATTATAAACAAATTTATAAAGAAGAAAAAGTAAGCCGAGCAAAAGAGTGTTTGTGTGAAAATGCAATAAATTTTTATTAAGAGGAAGAAGAGATTCTTTGGTTTTATTGTGGTGAAAAGAATTTTGTTTTCTTTTTCTTGTATTTTACAATTTATATATTAAAAAAGGAAGAAAAAGAAGAGTTGATAAGAAGGAAAATATTTTTATTTGGTTGACTTTTTTTATATATTTTTTTAAGTCTTCTTGTATAGTTTTATTTTGCTAGTATCCTATTATATGTTTTTCTTTTATTTTATGTCATACTTTTTTCTGTACTCTTTTAATTTTTTTAAAAGTAATTTTCTATTGTTTTCTTCTTTCTCTATAGTTCTTTTTCTTTTCTTCTTTTTTCCTTTTAATAAAATCTTCGATATTTCTCTTCTTTTTATTTTTTTTTAAAGTTTGTAATAGTCTTTTTTTTTCTAATGCTAGCATACGCATTACTGTTATTTTATCACTTAACTCTTCATTTTCTTTTATAGATAGAAAATTTTGTGTGTGTGAATGTAAGAATATACGCATTCCCTAATGCTTTAAGTGTTGGTATTTTTTTATGTTTAATATTTCAATTTTACGTTTTCTATGCTCTTCTCTTTGCAATGGATAAACTATTTTTTTTTCTTGTGTTTTTTACTAATTTAAATTCTATATATATATAAAATGTGTCGTCATTTACGCATGTTTTCTCTATATTAAAAAAAACTTTTGGTTAGATCCAAAAAATTGGATTCTTATTTTTTTTAAAAACTTTTCTATTTTTTTAAAATAAAAATCATCAGTGTGTGAGAAATATATATATACTTGATTCAGAGGTACAACTTTAGATTTTCTTTTTAAAAATTGCCTTTTAATGGAAATAGAATATTTTTTTGTTTTCTTCTCATTCTACAGGTGTTACACTATATTGAAACCTGCTTTTTACAAAAACTTAGAAAATTAAAAGAAGAACTGACTGCTCAGTATGTGTGTGTGTATGTGTGATTTTTTTATATTTTGATTAGACAAAAGAAAAAGTAATGATTAAGTTGTTAACAATGATTATGTTTTCATTTTGGTATACAATGAGAGATCGTTTTTGTCTAGCCCAAAATTAAATTTTTTAACGTAGGATATGCTATGCTTGGGTGTGTGCACAAAATTTCATTTTTCTTTCTCTTTTGTAGCTAAGGTAAATGTATGTTAATACGTAAATTTGATTACCTTTATGTGTAGAGAAAATATTTACGTTTAAATTGAGTGTTTTTTTTTCCAATGTGAGATTCGTTTGTATGGGTATACATCTACATGAGGGATATATTTCTTCTTGTTCATCTCTTTAGGAATTCTAACTTGATTACATCCCCTCTCTCACGCTTAGAGACTTTTTTTGAGGACTATCGGTAAGCTATATGTAAGAAAAAAAATATTTCGAATTGTAGAGGGGGCAACGCACATTTTCACGTAGAATGTAGGCAAAAGTCGAGCAGCATTCTCACACGGCGATTCTATCCAAGGTGTAGAGTTTATATGCCTAAAAATCACATTGTTCTAACATTTTTTTCGCTGTTTTGATCGCTATGCTTGCATTCAACAACGCATATGAATACAAACATCTTAAGTGCCGAAAAGTAACCTATGAAAAAGTATTGGGGAATGATTGCCACGATCCGATTGTGAGAAATTTGATGGTTTTCCTCTTACACTGAATTTTTTCTCAGGAGAAACGGTGGGCGTCTTTCTATTCCCACCGGTAAAACAATGAAAACTAATGAAGTTGAACCCGACGATTCGTATTAATCTATAAATATTAATAGTGTTTGTAAGTTGGTGCTGCTTTGCCGAATATTTATTTTCAACACTCGTTTGAAGCTATGCTGAGCTGGCGCATCATAAAATCAATTCTTATTAAACAAAACATTTTACACCCAGTAATACATATGCGAAGTTTGAGATTGCTTTGCAATTCAACCGTTGCATCCTATTCAATTTCGCTGCCCCTCATCTCTTGAAAAAATCCATTCTTTGGGTTTGATGTGTGGCACAAACTTCTGTTATCAAATCAAGTTTCATAACATATATTTGTCTCAGTATCTACTGCAAAAACATTTCGATTTCCTATGTTGATTTAAGCAGAATACACTACTATTTGGGGAATTTTTTTGCGTTAGCTAGCGTTGCCAATTGTTATAGAATTCAAGGAAATAAAAATTTGTTGCTTTTGAAAATTCAACATGATGGTTTTTGTTCGCTTTTTTTTGTTGCGTGTGGTAGTTTTCGTTACTTCTTTGGTACATTTGCAATTCATGCAAATCCGAAGATTTTTAGTTTTACCCTGTCAACTCAAGGAAACGAATGCAATATGGCCTCTTCAAGTAATAAAATTTTTGAAGGCCGTTTTTATGCACACTTGAAATATATTGCAGATTTTAATTTGTATTTCTTTGATCAATTATGTGAACTTATAATATAACTCAAAGAATGTGCATGAGTTTTTGCTAGAAATTCTGTCTTTGTACATTCTAGGTAGAGCAGTGAGCACAACTTAAAAAAATTGCCCTTACTGTCGAAATGCATCATTCACATACATTGTTTTTCACATTACTGGCACGTTTATTATTTCAAAAATGATTGTTGCAAGTTTAGTAAACCACACGAAGCAGTTAGTTATTGTTTATTTACAAGAGGTTATCCTGTCATAGCAATTTGCTAGGTAAGGAAGCTTCTTGACTAGTTATGTTGTCAATTTTTCCACTCTTTTAAAATCTAAATTACTTAGCATAAAAATTGAGCATTTTTTCTTAATTTGTTATGTCTGATTCTTTCCTGTCCTTGTATAACGAAGAAATTAAAAAGGTGAAAGGAGAATTTTTTTACGATCGACAATGATTCATGTTTCTTATTAAACGTAGTAGCTAGCATTGCCTGTTGGGGATTATAAAATTTTCAAATAACTCGTGCAAACAAATTTTAATTTTTGTGAACACTATATTTCGTTTTGCTGCAGTAGCATAAGATCAATTTTTAGTTGAAACTATAGCAATTTATTCAGTAGTACGTTAGGCATAAAGAACTGCATACTTATTTTGCTCGTAAAAACTCCTCAAAATCATTCTTACTTATATTCTATTTGGGAAAATCTTTCTAACAGGTAATAGCTACATCACGTCAGCTTTTCAGCTTACTAATACTTTTTTGGAGCAAAACATTAAATATCAAGCAAGGGTAGTGTAACTTATTCGCCTTGAATATTCCGTGTGATGGCATTATTCAAAAAAACTTTAGGTAAGTCTTCAAAAGGAAGGCATAAACGAATAACTCGGTTATTGAAACTAAAAAAGCACCAAAAAACATGAAATTAAGTGGCAGTAATGCATTGAGAAATTGTCTAAATCAAGACTGTAGATTTGCAAATTAGCAAGTGCTATCTGCTCGGGTTTTCGCAATTGGCTGATTTTGTCATACAACAAAGCGGAAACTTTGAACATGGAGAGCAAAAATCAATCATAAAATGTACTATTATGTATGCCCACATACTCTGTCTTGAAAGAATAATATTAATGAAACTAACTTAAATTTTTGGGTTTTAAAATCTAATTGTTGAAGTAAATAAGTAAACATAAGCCTGTCGCTGAATTTGGGTTTCTGATGCAATGTTGAACATACTAGAATGTGGTAAACAAAGGAATTGCCCATTAATTCCCACGATTTTAATGTATTATAGATTACTGACTTGCCTTAAGAAATTTGCAAAGCAATGAATCCGTTCATTCAGTGCCATCAACAGAAACGAGGCAAAAGAAAGTGGGCTGACAACGTACGGAAACACTTGATTCATCATCTACGCCCAGTACCAAAAATTTTAGTAGAACTTATTTTGTGCGGCACTATAATGTTCCATTTATAGCGTTTTCTCATTCTTCTCTACTTGTGCCCTGTTTATACAAGCGATATTGCCCTGACTACGTAAACCAATTCATAATTTCCCGCAAAATTAGTAAGAATATGCTGCTTTTGTTCTATTCATTGGTACGAAGACGCGATTTTCTTTGCTCTTCCAACCTTCCATAGTAAATTGATTTTCTATGTCTAAACAAACTCTTTGGATTACAAATATCGCTTTTAAAAAGTAAACTAGAAGAAAGGACACAAACAGAATGACACTTTTACAACGATTTTGGGAAGTGTTGATAATGCTTGCTAGTGTTGCTACTGTTACACAGGGCGTTAAAAACAGCATACTGCTTCCAAGCATACCCGTATATATATATAATTTGTGTGATGACAAGAAATTTCTTGTAGTACGACAAAAAATTTCCACCATATAAAAGCTTGAAAATGTTAGCAATCATGTGCTTCCCTTTAGGTATATCCGGCTTGAAAATTGATTATATAAGTTCCAATGTTTGCGAGATTCAAAATAGTAATCGATTTTATCATTCGTGTTTTAAACAAAATGCTACAATAATCAAAATATTTGGAGCAGTATAGCGAGTTCCCTTATAGTATCAAAATATAACATGAAAAAATTCTTATCGTTAGTTACAGGGAGTTTACGGATGACCTGCACAGCAAAAGTTTGCACTCTTTTCCATATCCATTTTAATCCATAGACATTTTAGCCTAGGTAAGCAAGCATTTTTTAGTATAATTTTTCGAAACGTTTCACTACTAGTATTTATATACTCCCAAATCTTTTGTAATGAGTACAAGTATATTTCCAAATGGTATTTCTCCAAGCTTGTTTTAACATGAGTAGTTAAAACAGCATTTCAATTTTGATGATGATAACACTATCGCTAAATCTTCCAGCATAATATGACGGAGACAAAGAAGAAATATAAATTTTGTGTAACGTCATCGCTTCGCTAACTTCAAAAAGTGAGCAGGTCAAGTGAATGTAAGCCTCGCCTGTCGCCTGTATTTGCTTTTCTTGGAATAAACCTCACGGCAACTCATGAAATTTTAAAACTTCAGCACAAGCTTCCACAACTGCTTTGCTTTCCTCCCTTTTTACCGAAAAACCTGAAGCAACCGCGAGGTGCTTGCTATTGAGTTTGACCCCCACCATTTTTATCCCTTGATCTTTAGAAAACTAGTTTCTGCAGGGAGACCTTTTTTTGCTGCTTCTTCACAGTTTTGCAGCCTCCTGTTTCTATTTCATGTTACTTCAATTTTAGATTCTTTGAACTTCTTTTTGTAAGATTTTTTTAAGAGAGTGTTAGCTAAGCAAGCTCCCAAATGCGGCATTCATCAATGTGGGTCTCTACTAATTTAGAGAATGAGGCTTTGCGTCCAGAAGAAACTTTTCCAAAAACTGAGGCACGAATTGCCCAGTCGGAACTGGACGGGCTGGAGCATGTAAGTGTTTTTGATGAAACAGATTTTTGGTTTGGAAAAGTGTTAATTTGTTCGATTTTGCAGTATCTCACTCTTCCCCAATTCATCTCCATACCTTCTTAATCAATTTCTCTTGATTTAGCTATAACCCTATTGGCATATGCCAGATTTATGTATTTCGAGTCTTTAGCGTAAGCCCTTCTGCCTTTTCTTTTTTTGAAGGCGTGAAAGTTTTACATTGTCATTTCTTTTTTTTCATTTATTTCCTACTTCCGTTGCTGTACCGTTCATCGGCACGTGTATTGAATGTTGAGATTACCATGACAATACGGCAATGCAAGGAAGGGTGTGTGTTTCGGGAAGCGCCTATCAAATTTATTTTTGCTTACTCCTTTGAGCCTCTCTACTCGGAAGTTGTGCAGTGGGAGCTTTTGCTTTTCTCGCTTCCTTTTACGCATAATAACCTTCATTTTTTTCTTTTTCAGGACATACCGTCTACAAGTGATGCAGTGAAATTGTATGACTCTAAAAAACCGCTCTCCATTCATTTACGTGATTCTTTAACAATCTCTACCAACCGATTTATTATTCTCGCGGCGGCTTTATTTTATGTCATGCTGACTGGCCCAGGTTATTTTAATTGGGCACCACTTCGGAGTAGTTTATATAAAGCTGGGGCCTACGCATGGTATTGTAATCCAAGCGAGACTTCAATAGGAAACCCAGCTTTCCAAGAGGATGGAACGGGGGTGTGTACGTATCAGGCTATTGCTGTCAATCGTTTGTTGGCTATTGCAACGTATATGCACTTTTCCTTTGCCATTTTCGCCGGGTTAATCGTTGATTGGATTGGCCCTAAAAAGACAGCGGCTCTCGGTATTTTTTCTCAAATAGTTGGGTGGTTGATGATAGCAGTAGCGTCCAGAGCACTGCCATTGTACTTACCAGGCTTTGCTTTCGTAGGTATTGGAATTGAAACATCCTTTTTACCTATTCTGAGTGTGGCGGATTTATTTCCAAACTATTCATCCTCCATTGTCTCCTTGATAGGGGGAGCGCGTTCCTTAAGTTTCGCTGTTCCCTTGATGATACAGGTTGGCGTGATGGCTTTTGTTCTCGTTCCTGCAAAGGCTATTGCCACTTCGATTTGTATATTTGTAGGAGCGGGGCTAGGAAGCACTCTGTTAATTGCGATTGCCTTAATACCTATGAAACCTTGGAGTACTTATATTTCTGCTACAACGGAGGCTGAGCATACACGAACACTTGTCCAACGCACACGTGCCTCCTTTGCTAGTAGTGTGGGTATGGAGGATATTGTGGATGTTGTGTCTGCCATCAATAGTTCTGGGCAACGTCGAGCCTCGACCCGACAACGGCATTCCCGCCTTTCTGAAATGGCTGAAAATGGTACGCATGAAGGGGAATCTTCACCCTCCTTTGCTCCATTATTACAAGTAAACGCAGGAACGATTTCATCTCGTCGCCCATCTCGATTGCTAGAGAATCAAACAAGGGGGACAGCTATACTGGGTCTTCCCTCTCCTTCCTCTACGTCCCCTCGCAGTGCAAACGTTCCTAGACTTGAACAAGGAATGCCTTCCTTAGTCGACTTGGAGGATGAGGATTTGGATCCTAATCTTAATGAAGAAGAAAAAATAACAGTGCGAAAGCATTTAAGCCGATGGGCAGATTTTAAGCGGCAACTTATAACTTACGAATTTATCGCACTTGTCCTATTTTGCATGATTTCTGTATCTCGAAGTGTCTACTTCTCTGTTGCCTCTGAAAATTTACTACCCAATACTCTGGAATTCTATGGAATTATTACAGTCTTCTCTTTTGCACCGGCTCCACTTTTTGGTTACCTCTGTGATCGTTGGGGGATACTTCCAGTGATGCAGCTCTGTAATTTTTTGGCTGTTCTCATGTTTACTCTTACGGCTCTTCCCTTCATTCCCACTTATGCCTCCATGCAATATATTTCCGGGATCATATACAGTTTTGTAGTCTCTTTTCTGTTGAGTCAAATATATTGCTATGGTGTTGTCTACTTTTCCAAACAAAATATGGGGAAACTTTTAGGTATTGTGATTGGCCTCGGTGGTTTGTCCTGTTTATTGGTGGATCCTATCTTTTCACTCTCAAAACGGCATGATAATTTTGGTCCAGCTTCTATAGGATTTATCCTTGCTTCTATTTTTAATGGCTGCTTATTACTCTCTCTCCAATTAAAGAAAACCTTCCTCAAACCCGTTGCTTTAGCCGATGAAGAAGAATCTCCTGTATCTGTTAAGACTGCTATTATCGAAGCTTAATCCTGTGAAGATATTCACAAGAAGAGGATTTTGGATGTGGCATGGTACCTCTTATCGTGTTTAAATTTTACTGCGTTTTCAAATGCACTCTTAAAGTTTTATCTTTTAACAGCACACACACTCTTCCTACTTTCTTCTTGGTCCTTCTCATTAGGAAAACGATTGGTATTTTTGAAATTTTGTCGTGATGTTTTTTTGTATAAAATTAAGGGATACTGGCCCGTGTTGATACCTGCTGAGAGAGTTTAGATATAGGGTCAAAAATAAAAATGTTGGCTATGTTTCTCTGCCTTTTCATATTATCCTTTTTGCAAAGCGTATCGTCGTTTTTTTCTTTGAATTTTTTTGAAAAGAGATAAAATAGAGTGAATGCATGGATGGGGTCATTGGCTTTTGTTTTTTAGTTGAATTTCTCTGCAGTTTTCTTCCTATTTCTTACCATTAAAAGAATTATTTGAAAAAGATTACATACCATTTAGGCATTAATCAAAACTAGGTACAGACATCCAACAGGCGTAGTTTGAACTCCTTTAGCTCTATTTTGTGGGGAAACATTTTTTTTTGGTTATACAGAAAAATGGATCCTTTTATATGTATGAAAAAACTTGGGTAATATATATTCTTAAAAATAAATAAAACTATGCGAAGGCGTTAAGTATAGAAATACACGTATAAAGGGATTGATTTCTTGTTTCTTTTTTTATCGTTATTCTTGTAGCAATAGTGTTTTTGTTTTTTGTTATTTTAAATATTTAAATCTTTAAATATTTAAACATCTTAAATAGATAGGCTTTTTAGTGGCTTTTTAACTTATGGTATCTTAAACTTTTAGAAATTTGTAAATATTAGGTATCGAAAATTTTTGTCTACTCTTTTTCCTGAGCTTTCCTATTTTAAAATATAATTTATCATTTTGTATACAAGGAAGAGCAATAGAGAATATAGTCATTTTTGCTCATAGTAAAAAAGCGCTACTCTGAATACATATAGATTTGTGCATACTTTTTATTTTTGTTTGTTAAGCGGAAATTGTGTTTTTCTTTTACATTCTACAATTGCTGGATAAGAAATGTATTTGCAACTATATATATATATATATATATATATATATGTTATTTTAACAAGTTTGCACTCGTAACAAACCTAAAGAATGGGAAAAAGATGTAGGATACTGCTCCAGTGATACTTCTTTGTTGTCTCTACATTTGTAGAAATTCAATTTGAGAAATCAGAATTTATTCAACATTGGATTTTTCTGGTATTTAAAAATGTTTTATGATTTATTTTGTACAAAATTTTTTCAAATTTGTTTGCTTGTGTTCACTTGAATGTATTGTTTCTATATTTCTAATGGCTTTGTTATTTTATCTTTGTTAATTTTTGGAGGCATTCTCTATTGTACAACCTTCACTGCAGGCAAGAATCCCATTTTTTGGAAAAAAGTTATAGATGGACTGATTTTTCGTGTTTTTCAAGACGAATTATACTGCTATGCAAAACTTCTTTTTGTTATTCTCTTGTAGCTTTATCTATACCTCATAAGGCATAGTATGACTGTTTTGTTCTTGGACAGATAGGTTTTAAAAAATTTTGTATTATTTTTGTTTTAATTTATTCGCTTATTAAAGCAAGCTTATCTGTGTATGTAGTAAAGCTTGATCGCATCTTGAGCAATTTTATTGCAAAAATGTGTTATATTTTTGCGTAATGATGAATATGTTAGTCTAAATTTTGGCTAGAGAATCTGCTCTTATACAGCACAACTTTAGTAAGAATAAGAATGCTTGGTGAAATGCTCTGCAAGAAAAATTTATATGCGGGTCACTCACAAAATCAGAAAGAATCCCCCTGACGGATTGACATTATTATGGCATTGTCTCAAAAATCATTTCCATTTTATTACAAATTTTTTCATTGAAATCACATTTTAGACAGTTTGTTCAACATAGTTCTTAAGTGATGATGATCTGCTGCTAATTTCGCAACATTGCGACCAAGCCTTTAGACGTACTACTTTGACTTGATCCCACGATGAATAACTTTGGGTTAGAAACATAATTGCTTGGAGTTTTCTTTGCTAACATGTATCTACAATGCAGCATTCATACGATAAAAATATATTAAAAAGGAGTTGTGCATTTCCTAGTATGAGTACTACAATGAATTTCAAAAGTAACATAGAATGCAGGTTAGCAGCTCGGGAAAATAAAATTGCAGAATCAAATAGAGAAATCTTGTATTTGTATGCCTTTTCTATTAATGGAAAACTATTCCTGTTTTTTTTATACTTCACTTTAGTGAGGCAAGCGTAGTTTCCATCGTCATAATGGGAATTTGTGTGAAGCTCTTATGCTTAGCCGATGTTAACTTATTTTCTAAGGAAAATCCTCGGTCTGCCTTAACTGTTAAATATTTTGTTTTCAACAACGCAGTATCGATTTTTTCACTAAGTTTTGGTAAGGTTTTTCCATTTTTCTAACTCATCAATTCGGCATGACTTGAGTAACGTTACTTTTTTTCCTCCTCTTCAAAATTTCTTTTCTTCAATAATTTGTATTCCATTCTTTCGTTTCTTTGCATTTTCAATATCCGCTCATAGACTGTTTAAAAATTGTTTTGGTCTCTATTATTTTCCAATTTAATGGCAACATCTATCCCTACTTTTTGAATAGAACAAGATTACTCTTCTGAAGGTAAGAAAGTCGTTATAGAATACTATAAGATAGTGCTCGTTGCATAAGAATTAATTTATTGACATTAAAAATCGATTTGTAAAACCACAGCAACCTTTTTATACATACTTTCTCTTACCATCTAGAAACATAAAGTTTTATAAAAAATAATTCCACTTTGCAATTGATGCAATTTGAATTACGTATAGCGAATATCACAGTAAACAAAGAGGCTACAATCTGCAATTTTCTATGAAAAAATGATTTCGAGTGGGAAAAAGATTTTCTCGTTGATGTAGGCAAATTTATTAACACTTCCATGTGTGGTAGCTAGAGATAAACTTCTTAAACTGAGAAATAATGTATGCCTTACTTTACGTTGGTAAAATTTTTTCTCAAAGATTGAAATATATTTTTTAAACAGAGAACAGACCATTGATATACTAAATTTGTTTTGACAATTGTAGCATAGAAATACTATTTACGGAACTGTGAAAAATATTTGTTGTTTGTGTAAGGTCGGTCTTTTGGTTTTTCTTTTCATAGTTTTCTCTTCTTGAAATGTTCCATATTGTTACTATTTGAATAACATATTCTTTTTGCTTTCCATTCCGTTCGCTACGATGCTATGCCTTTGTTGCACAACTACTAACATTTTTCAACTGTTACCACGATTTGTTTCTCATTTTCCGAGCAATTATGCTATCGATTTTTTCTTGCTTCAATAATGCGAAGTGTAAAATTGTTTTTCTTTTTAAAATTCATAAATGCTACAATTACGTATGAAAAAGAAGAAAGCTAGATACAAACTCAATGGCGGGAAACAACTTATTTTTCTTGTGATATCCACTACGCTGACAGTTAAAAAAAAACTTAATCAGCAAAATTATA
The DNA here is from genome assembly GCA_015476325.1 of Cardiosporidium cionae. Classification (NCBI taxonomy): domain Eukaryota; phylum Apicomplexa; class Aconoidasida; order Nephromycida; genus Cardiosporidium; species Cardiosporidium cionae. Next base: position 8,259 of record JADAQX010000884.1, on the reverse strand, counting down.
CATAAAAGTGTTTCTTTGAATAAATTTTATTTGGGTGCATGGTTTTCAAGAAGCCATGACTCGCTCCCTAATATTTTTACTCAATCATATGACACTGATAGTTTACCTACTAAAATAGTCTGTAATCTTTTAAAAAACTTTTGAGTTCAACAAGGGCATTGTTCTACACTATAAAATGAATCACGTGATATTTGTGAGCATCTTCATTCAAAAGATATAGACATATTAAGTTAGTTAAAAGCAAACTTTAGTATCGTTGCATTTGATTCCTATACTAGCTTTCTATTTCTAAATAAAACGATCTCATTTCAAATGCTTGAAGATGCTGGCTAAGATTATGGGAAGAGACGGCTCAAATTGCCATTTTTGGGGAACCATTATTTCGAAGGAATTCACGCATAATGTGAGACACGGGATATGGCTACAATATGAGACGCTCTGCAACACATAAATACTAGATAAAACTGTAAGTACATGCAACAGGCCTTCCCATCACACTAAGTGAAAGGTGTGTTACATAATTCTTAAAAAATAATATTTCTTTGCGTTTACTCTTTTACAAATGCTCTAGCCACATCTTCCGTATAGAACTAACTGCAGCTAAGTCATAACTTTTTAATAAGTGCAGCTAAAATAACTTTTCTGCTTTCTTAAGCACTAGAAAAGGACACAAAAACTAGCTTCCCATTCCCTACATTTTCTTTTTATTTAGATACTAGAACACCATAGCGAAAAATTAGAGTATCGAACACAACTCTTAACTTTACTGTTACTCCAAAACTCCCAATAGGGAAACCGGAGTTTCATGGTAGACTCAATATTCCTAAACTAACAAAACATGTTTTACATATGATTCTTAAAACGCATTAAAAACTGCACTCCCAGTAGTTTTAATATTTATATTGCGCATTCTCTCTTTGCTGATTCCAACCAACTTTCATTTTCACTATGGTACATATAGAGTTTCACATCTCGACTTCAATAAGTTTTCACACTACATATGTTTGATAATTCTTTTTTTTCACTTTTGATCGCTTTCACTTAAATAGAAAGATTACTATTCACAAGTGAAAGTTTACGGATTTAAGTAAAGTACATGCAAAGTACTACATAATTCCTACTTCACAAGCATCCATGGATATTTGACTTGAGAACTCAACAGCTGTAGAATAAAGCGAGCAAGTAAAATATAAGCAAAACTCAATAAGGATAAAGTACTACATTTAATTAAAGGACTCAAACTAAATACAAAACTAATACTTAAAAACTTTTAACCTTCAACAATGAAAAAAGTTTATTTTCCAGCGTTTATATATTCTTAACTGGACACATACCAAAAACTAGACGTATTTATTTTACTTCAAAAACATACTTTTTTCTTTAACACTTTTGTTCATTTCAATAAACCCAAAAAAGTCTTAAATTTATTTCACTTTCATTTTACTTCTAAAAAATTGTACGCATTCTACAAGCATTTCGTGAACATCTATTCGATACATATATCTGAATGAAAGTGCTCTTGAAATTCTTTAGTATTTCGATAAATGCATGCAAGCGTCAGTTCCAACCTCAACATTCTTCTTTTAAAAGGTAATCATTTTACTTATGTGCAACAAAATGAATAAAGAATACCATATTTATAAAAAGAAAATGTAATTTTGGCATGCTGTTTAGTATAAGTGAATGATTGAGGCTTTCTTATTTGCTGTAACACTTGTATATGTTAAAATCGTTTACATTTTTGTGAATGCTATAACTTTAAATTTGTATCATGCAATGCTTATTTTTCTCTTTCGCATCAGGTTACACAACTATAAACATTCAGTTGTATCTCGATTCTCTTACTTTTTTCACCTTTAAACTGATTCATATCTTAAGTGTCTTACTCAATTTGAATCTTTTAAGCATATGCTTGCTTCATGTTACTTCCAATATTATTTTCCCTTTATTAAATCTTCAATTCTAAACCTAGTTTATATACTTTCTTTATGTTGCGAATAGGATATTTTTTGAAAAATTATGTGCCTGTTTGCTAAATCCTGCTTTCTACGTTTAGCTCACCGATTGAGCATTTTCTCTAATTTCAGTGACATCATCCATTAAAATATTGAGAGCGCTGTCAAACCACCAAATTTTTCCTATAACTTTAGAATACATGAATTTATCTGGCCCACGAAGATAGGGACATTGTTGAATCTGCACCCATGCCTTTGCTTTATGCAAAGTTTGTAGAAATAAAAGACCACCTTTTAACTGCTTATGCCCTCCTAAAAATGAATTTTGTAAACCAAAAAATAGAAAATGAAAATATGTGTTCTTTGATCAAATTTTCAAGTGAAAGAAAAAGTAATTTTTTTAAAATACAATATACGAATATTTACTACTACGCTGTAGCAAGCTGGGTAGATACTATAGGTCAAGTATAAAACAAAATTACAGAAATCGAAAAGATATGAGCAAAAATAAAAAATAAAGGGAAGAAGCAGCCTGTAGTAGTGAAAAGATCAGAAGAGAAACTGAAATGAACAAACAAGAGCTTACATCACATTTAAAAAAGTTTATTTCAGTTAACAAAAAAAAGACGAGAAAACATACAAAACATATCTTTTATGACACTCTAAACAGCCTTGATCTGGACTGTTAAAAAAAAGTTTAATAACAAAATACTACTATTTTAAGAGACAAATTCAGCTGAACAGATTTTGTATAAATGTGTTATCTAATAAAACCTTTATCCAGATATAAAAAATGAAAATAATAGGGTAAATATTCATAAAAAATTATGGGAGCTCTCTCGATTATTTCTTCTCAATTTAATTTATTTCTCTTGACTAAAAAAAATGTGTGCAGGCATTTCAAAATAGTTTGCAACCACAATTTTCAAAGAAAAAGTCTAACCTTATTGAATCAGTGCATTCTATCCACATCTGCATTCCTACAATTTAAGAATCACTCCAACTCTGCTTTGCCGCTTAGCAATTATACACAACACTTATTGTTTCTCAATCAATACATTTTTAAAGGTAAAAAATGTCGTGAGCAAAAGATGAGGAGTAATCAAAGTCTCGAAAAATAATTTATTCAATGACCCGTTATGTACTACTTTCATCAATATCTCAGTTTGAAACTCTGTAATTCTTGCTTGCTTTTCATTTATAAAGAGTGTTGCTTTACCATAAGAATTCCTAAAAAATAAATTACCAGTGTAGAGAATATCTTGAAATTCTCCCGCAGCATTTGCTTCTCTCTTAGTGGCTTCAATTTCAGCTTGAGCGACTGCAAAAGATAAAGCAGGTACAAAGAAAAGAAAATATCATATATGGAAAACATGAAAATTAGATTACCGAATGCAGTAATAAACATTTGAAATACAATGACGTGAGAACTATACATGTAATGTATAGATCCTTCCGAGGTGTATGTAAAGCATGCTATAAAAAAAATTATTTCAGAAATATCCACTCTCTGTCTCCAAAATTATACATGGGGGGGATATTGCATACACTACTAAACACTTCAATACAAATATTAGTAAGTCTCTCGATTTTGCTACCCAAAATTAATAGGAAATAAAAGTATAAAGATGCATGCAAATAGTGTTTCCGCATGTTACCCCTTTAAGTCTGCAAAAACGCAATGCAGGTATTTCAATTCTACTAGAAAATTTTGTAATCAATGAAAAATCCAGTTGTTACTATAAAAAAAATTGCATAAAAAGCATATCACACTCTTTCGATGCTCAACCACAAAATTTCTATGCTTGGTAGACGGAATGGAGTCACTTATATATTTCCAATTTAACGTCGCATTGAATACCTTCGTGCAATTTTTAAACCAATTTTTTCTGCAGCAAAATGTAACCGTATAGTCATTCTATTGCAAAATTTGCACATTTTGAACACAAATTGCTGCAAAAAAAGGAAGAGCTGAAAGGTAACGCTACCTAGGTCATGCGGTATAGTGTGCTGCTTCGTACTTCTCGAATGAAAACTTTTGTTTATTTAAACAGTAAAACAACATTTAACAAGATAATACTCCCTACTAAACAAAAGTGAACTTTGTTTTTTCCAAATAAAAAGAAGCCAATGGAATTATTTCGTTGTTTAGTGCTTACTTCGTGCACTTACAAGATCGTAAACTTGGAACAGGTGCAGGCGCGCCTGCAATAGTTGCTTGGTAAATTTTTGCAGGATTCTGAGGGTTTTTTTCTTTTACTTTAAAAGCACCTACTTCTTTCTGTGCTTTAAATGGCAAGAGAAGAGCTGCTTTTACAATGTTGTCTGTTGGTTGAGTTTGACTTACTAAAGGTTGATACACCGATGGAACAATAGGAGTAGATTGTTGTAGATAAGCCGACGCATCAAACGATGAGCTAAATATATCTAATTCAGGAGGAATAGGAGGATCTGAATCCGGTAGCTGCAATGAATGCTCAGAAAAAGATTCAGCCTCATCATTCTCTGCAATGTGAGATGGATGAAAAAGATTTCGACGTTTTTTTGAAGCATTGAATGGCAAAGAAAGGACAGATTCATTCTTTCCTTTTTTGGCGATATTTTGCTCTGAATTGGAATTAGCATCGCAGGAAGGAGCAAAAGAAAATTTCACGTCGAGAGGAATGCCAGGAGGGTGCTCCTCCATTCTAAATCTGATTGATTACATCCGTCGCTTTAATTTAAGTTCGATGTCATATTGCAGACTTGTAGAGTGTATAAACCCAACAAAAAAGTTGTAAAAAGGTGAGAAAAGCTTGTTTTTTTCCGATTAGGAAACAAAGAGTAATTGAAGTAAGAAGTCATAGGGCGTCTGTTGTGGTCCATCAGAGTGTAAAATTAGATGCAACTTTTAATTGCCCTCCCTCCCTCGATGCTAACGCCGTACGATGTTGGAATTATATAACATTCCAGCAATTAGAGGCTAGAGCGATACCAACTACAAGTTGTCTGTTACCCAGTTGGTATTAAATAAGATTTTTCGCTGTTATAAAATCGTGGATTTGTGATGAAAGTAATAAATTCTTTGTAGTCTTGCTAAATAAGTTAAAAGCACTGGTAAATTACAACCATGTACGAAAAGTATTTAACGTAAAATTAAAGTTTATTTTCAACTTGATTGCTTTACTAGTTTCCGTGAATTGCAATTGCAGCACCGCAGTTGGATTATTATTATTTCATGAATCCCCACAAATCACTGAATCTGTCTTGAGCTGCATCATTCTTTGCTATTATCAAATTAAAGCAACGTTCCTTCAGGTTCGTCACAGTGAATCCGTTTCATGGTAGCAAAATTAATACAAAATGGAAGCGAATCTTTATCACAAAACCTTGTCATACTTTGGTTAGATTGGCCAATAGAAATTACCCTGGGGACGGGCATGAAAGTAAAAGTGAGAGGATTAATAAAATGAGGTGTATGTGTGCTATACTTCTTAAAGGATATTATCCATGTATCTAACATGGAATCAACTATTTGGATATCACTCTTATAAAAACTTTAAGAGAAGGGAAAACAAACGATTTTCTAGGCGTAGAAAAAGCAAACAAAAAGAAAACCACTAGCTCACCAGTCTGATACTACTTTTTTAATTTGCAAATCTACTTTGAATGATAATAAAAACACACTACAATGTGCGAGTGGATGATTGCAATACAAATTGCATTAATTTATTAGTAGTGTGCGCTGTTTTTTCGACATTGAACCAAATTGTAATTTGATCGTTTTTTTAAAAAACAATCACTCAACGAGATGCTCTTCAAAAGATAACATCTGTATATTCTTTTTTTTGATCTTTGAAGCAACGCGTGGCACGTGCTAACGTTTGAATTGTTTTCACCGTAGATTAGCCACGTCATACGTGGATTTTACCGTGAGTAACTCCATTTTGCATGTAGGAGAAGAAATTCACATGGTTGCTTAAGCATATCACTGTAGCAGTAACGATTAATTGCCTTGTGCTATCTTAAAACGAATCTCTCCTAAAATATAACTACTTCTAAATTTTATTTCTGAAGGCTGCACAATTTAAAGTATATACTACGTTTATTTTTAAGGAATTTTGTTGAAGTTCTACGGGATAACCGGTCACCAGTTTTTGCTCTTTTTTTTAGTTATATAGAGCAACCTAAAAAGAAATTGTTTTCTACTCAGAGGTGTGAGTGTGTTTTGAATGCTAAAAGGCTAAAAACGGATGACTGAAAAAAATGATTGTAAACATACTATCGTCAAACCATAGATTGCCTAAAAATTTTTTTGACAAGTTGCTGCAGAAGGTCACACATTGCCCCGTTTGTTTAATGAAAAATTGACGATACTAAGCGACTAAACAATAGTCCTCCCTCCCCTTTTAGTTTAAAATGATTTTACATAAATTTTACTAATGTGGATACAAAATTTCATCAAGCTTGACGGCATCCTAAGCATGGCAAATCATGATTATTCACGAAATGTAAAATAATAATCTGTTATACATTAAAATAATACAACAGTACTATAAACCATCCTTTTTATAAAAGTAGATAGTCGGAGCGCACTTAGATCCATCTTGCCTCAAATTTTAATATCACTACATTTTTTTGCATTGATTGAAAATTTTTTTAAAAAACAGTAAAAATACAAAATTCTTTGTTAAAAATATTTTAAAAAACTATAGCTCCGTTTTGCTTGACTTTTCGATCTCAGCAGGTTGCCAGGGTTGAAGGGGTGGGATTTCATTAACGTCCCATCCAATCGCAAATTCATCCTCTTCTTCATTCTCTTCATCTGTAAAACATATGTGAGGAAAATAGGAAAAGTCAACCTCCCCCCTCCCCTAAATATTTTTTTCATCAAAAAAAAAGCAAGAAATTTACAGTTATAAAATGTTTTGTTAGTACCCTTTTAAAGTTTAAAAAACGCATAGACAATTCCTATGCAAATTCAATAAACTCTCTTTATGTGAATAACAAGATAATTCCTGTAGAAATTATAAAATTTGCACTTTTTCATAACACAGATTAAAAAAGAATATATTTGTAGTTTTTTAAAAAGGAAATTTTTTTAAAAAGAGTGTAGGTACCATGAGTTTTTTCCAGTTCTTCAGTAGACAAAGCCATGTGTTCCTTTGCTGATTGAGAAAATATTTCTTCATCACCCCATCCATCGACATCACTTTCATCGCTCTCAACTTTTGTTTTCTCCTGTTGCTCTAAAGGTTGAACACGTGTAGGTGCACGCAGTGTATCAATGGTAGAGATAAGAGGGGGGGGTGCATTCAATATTTCTGGGGGAGTAATGCATTCTCCATTTGAAGGTAGAGTTTCTTCTTTAAAGTGTTGTTCTTCTTCCTGTTTCATCAAAACAGAAATAATCAATATCTTAAGAGAGTGACAATATAAAAAAAAAATTACTAAAAAAAAAAAATAGAAAGGAAAGGTAAAAACATGAAAAAAAAACTATAATTAAAATGATAAGACAAACCCATACGTTTTTTTAAGAAACTAACACTTTATATACACTTCTTACATATCTCCTCACTGTTTTAGAGAGTATCTATTATATATATATAAATCAGAAACGCACTCTAAGTATCTTCCCATCAAAAAACTTTTTTTTTCCTTTCCCATTCACTTCAATTCTATCTTAAAAATTCTAATCTTCTTTACTTCTTTCATTTCCTTTTATAAATATATTTTTTATATTAAAAAAAAACTATTTTTCTCTATTCAAACCCTCTCTTTTTATCATGTAGAGCTTATCTATAATTCTTTCTTAATATTCACATGTCTCACACTCTCCATCCATATTCTTATTTTTTTCTTTTCAAAATTAAAAATCTTGTTACAAAAATAGAAGAAAAATATTTTTTTTGGTTGTTGTTTTTCTCCTCTTTACACTCTTTTATATTCTCACTCTCTTCAAATATAAAAAGAAAACATTTGATTTCTCTTTCCTATTTCCACTCTCTTCAAATATTTAAAAACCCCTTTTATTTTTAAAAAAATATATATAAAAAATAATTTTCTTCTTCTTTTCCATCCTATTTTCCTTCTCTTCTTCTCCTTATATTTACGTGTGATTTTGATGTTTTCTCCTCCTCTGGAGCTGTATCAGTGAGTAGATATACCATCGGTTTCATCTCATTACCTTCTTCAACTACAGATGTACGTATCTCCTCTGTCCAGCCTTCTTCTTTTCTTCGTAAAACTGATAAAAAGGTAACCATTAATAATTATAAAAAAAAAAAATATATAAAATGCATTGTATGGGTATAGGTGTCTTTAT